>JAOWAW010092991.1:0-14770 GCA_028565695.1 Nicola tetela
AGTGACGCTGAAGATGGAATCAGGAAGGTTTGTCTGATTCCAACCAGAAACAGATGCCCAATGTGATGTGTTGCCAACACAAATCTGTTGGGTTGCAGTTGGAGATGAGTCTTGCAATGCAGTTAAGGGCAAGTCAATGTTGACTGCTTATGGCGGTTCAAGGGTGACTGTAGTCAGTGAAGCAATCCTACACGTTTGAAGAGGTGAGAAGTCATACCTACTGAGGTGCAAATTGGTTGACAGTAAGAGTATTCACCAATTTGGGCCAGAAAGCATGCATAGGCATGAACATTATCCAGTACTAGGATAATGACCAAATCAACAGACCGCCAACAAGTGGTGCTGCAGTGTTTGCAACAGAGGAGATAGCACACCAGCCAAAAGACAGGAAATCAGAGTCTCTGGGGAAACTACTTACTAAAGAAAACCTCATTGGAGAGTTCTCAAGGGTATTCACAGATGGGACAGGCCTGATGGAGGGAGAGTACCACTTTCACCTTGATCAAAGTACCACCTGTACAGCACAATCTGAGACGAGTTCCTGTCGCCATTTGTGACAAAGTGTATCAGAAGCTTGAAGAATTAGAAGAACAAGGCGTCATGAAGAAGATCAAAGCCCACTTCATGGATCAGTTCAATGGTGGAGGTAGAAGCTGTTGCAATAATGGACACAATGTGACAGTAAAGGAAGATCCAAACAAGGAAACTTATAAAATGATCAAACTTTGTGTGCTGATTTTCAGCCACTTACTAGTTGTCAGGTTTAAAAACCATTGGCAGAAAAAGATAGAGGATGAAGAGTACACAGAGCAGGATGTGACTTGATAGCCAGTGGTGAGGGAGGATACAAGTTATGCATGTTTATTATTGTTGAATAAGTAAGACTGAAAGAGGAAATGGATGAAAGTGCTCTAAGATGATCATGAAAAGGTATGGGTGGGGATGGAAAAAAGCAAGGCAGCATCTACAGCAATGATCCAGAGGACAATTTGAATTGGCATGTTCATATTACATGAAGACAAATCAAAATGGCTGACAAAATGGCTAAAAATGGTATTTACATGATGCAACCAAGTCGGCATGCAATGAATTATTCAGTTCTAAACATGTGCTGAATCATTGTTAGCACTTCGATAAAACACCCACAAGAGCCTAGTTCAAGACTGAAGAACATAGAAAATAAATAAGGTTGATGAAGGTCAGAGTGTAGAGTCTAAGGCTAGCAAGCAGCTTTGTGCTGGTGAGTAGAGGTAATGCTGGAATCAAATGGGGTAAGAACATTATTACAGACAGGAACATAACTGGTGTGTGGTCTACATAGACTGGTCTCCACATTAGCATTTCTGTTTTTACTTTGCTTTACTACTTCTCTCAATTCCAAGAGTTTAAAATAGGGTTTGAGACTCCTAAATTTTTCCCAGGGGAGGGCCCTGGACCCCTCTCTACTTCTCAATCACCATACCTGTCCCAGACAAGTTACACCCCTAATGTCAGAGATTTTACATCTCAAAGAATTATTTAATGAAGCAATTGCATAATCAGGATGTCTGATAGTGAAATAGCCAAGTCTGACGTGGAAGGACATCCAGGTAAATCAGCAAACATTTGAGGGGTGTCACATGCAGAGCCCATGATAAATATGCACATATACTGAGAGTAGAAATTTCAGCAAAACATTTATGATGACCATTTTCTCTTTTTGTGCACCAGCTGAAAGTGCATAGTGGACTCAAACCTGCAGTGACCACGCATCTAGCCAAATGAGCCAGTGCAAAAAAAAAATTATGATTGGCTGTGATTTTGCTGTAAGAAGGGTCTCTGTAAGACACATGATCTATTCACACATACACTGCACATGATCTATTCATACATACACTGCACATGATCTATTCGCACATACACCACGCATGATCTATTCGCACATACACCACAAATGATCTATTCACACACACACGCACACATGATCTATTCGCACACACATGATCTATTCGCACACACATGATCTATTCACACACACACACACACACACACATGATCTATTCACACACACACACACACACACACACACACACACACACACACACACATGATCTATTTATACATACACCAAGAGTAGAATTACAACCACAGGTAAAGATTTCCACATGTATACTGTACACATAGAAACCAGATTAATTGTTCATTCGAACCAAGCTAGAGTTTACAGGAACGCATTACACGCACGAGTGGTGGATGTACACATGCACATAATGGATACAGTACAAAAAGAAATTGTGCATACATGATTCACACAAAACTTGTATAAAATACTTTCATGAATTTTACTTGTCATGCATAAAAGTGTACCAATAAATCTTCGCACAGATTTTTTAAATTCTTTATGCACATGTAACACACATGTATGCATACTGTGCAAATGACTATCCTCTAGTTCACTTACATGAATGTTACATCATGTTTTTAGATCTACAAATATGTTATACAATTCATGACGTTAGTATATTATGCACCCACGATCTGCTCAGATATAGACATTACAGTGGGCTGCGTAAACAGCTGTGTAAGCAGACAAGCTAGGGAATGTCCAACGCGAGTTGGCATCCCCACTGTCATGAAAAGGCTTCCAGGCTACGATTAAGTTGTGATGAAGCCCACGGTCGGTGAAGCAGTGGGTGAAGAGACTGATGTCCCTACAGTGTTTAGCCAGTCAGCGAAAGCTTGTGTTTTAATCCAGCACAGCGGAAAAAGAGCACTGACATGCTGTGGTGCGAATCTGGTCCTGGTATGCGAGCAGGGCCACTGCTCGTGCCAGGTCATAAGCCATGGAAGCAGATGCATAGACTCTCCAGGCCTCAAGCCATGTGAAGAGGTTGAAGATGGACATTATAGACTTGACACAACTGCCACAGTGAGGGTCTTGTTGCTGCTGTCATCACGCACAGTCGTGACCCAGGTGTGTGTTTGCTTTGAGGGAGGCTTCTGCTGCTCGGATGGAAGGGGGTAGAAGTTAAAAGTCAATGAAAGGACCCCACTGGATCTTATGTAGCACATTATGAAAAAGATGGGAAGACTAACACGGTGCTGCACCTGAGTACATTTTCAGAATTGTCAGTTCAGCACCAGGAACATTTTGATGCCTGCAGTGTGTGTACTTAATGCACACTATTAAAAAAATTCAACAGACACCTGAAATAGCTGTAAGACTGTTTTTGATTGTTGGTGTTGTATAGGTTGGAAGCTGTAACTATCAGAATAAACACCTGTCTTCAAATATGCCACTATGAACCACAATTGGTCAAAATTTTTACAGAATGATTTAAGGTTTGTTGCAGTCATGGAATGTATAAATTTTGTCACACACATATGCATGTACTATACGCATGCACACCAGTGCAGGGACAAATATTCAAACAATCAAACATATTCAAATGTCGATTGCATAACAAATATTCAAACACGTCAATGAAGCTTTGAATACCCAAACATTCAAATATTGATCATCAGTTAAGACTTGTCTTCATGGCAGCAAGCATTTCACACACAAAGAGCAACACAAATGTTGACACTGATCCCACAAAGTGGTCCAGGGCGACCCAATCCAACCATGGAAGTAATACAAACCACCCAATGATGTGGCCATGGTGCAAAGTTCATCATCAATAAAGACTTGTCCTCACAACAGAAAACGTGTCACAAATAGTAGCATATTCATTCGTTCGTATCCTGATATTCATAAAACCATTCCTTCATACAAATGCACAATCATTCCAGCTCTGATGCACACATACACATCTTTCATATAGCACAGATTACAAATCACACTTTGACATAAAAGATGCCTCACACCACCACAATCGGTGCCAGAAACAGTCCAAAACTGCAGCTCCTATAAAAACTGCTGCATGCAAGTATCACTGAAATTAATTCATTGTCTGTCCCATCGCTAGCAATACTATAAGATTTGCTCCATCACACCAGGAGCATGGCTGAGCTTATACAATTGGTTGGACCAGCTCAAGAATAACCATCATGGCCAAGTAAAACAATGGTGGAAAGGAACACACTAAAGTGAATTACCCACCCTATAGTGGGTCTGGTCTGGGAAGACTTTCATGGCCTCATTCCACCTAACCAATGAGTGATCAAAAAATGTACACAAAAGTTTGATTACAATCATACATTATGCTTTTGTAGGTATAATCATGAGCTCATAAAGAGGAGAGATCCCTCGAATTAATGCACCACATGCACAATACATAGTCATAGACACATACGTGAAGTACATGTGGACTCGTGTACATATACATATAGCTTGAACACGTGATGTTTACGCATATGTATATAATACACACTGAGACCCGAGTGTTCACATGATATAAAAAAAAACTGAGGTATAAAACCGAGGCGAAGCCAAGGTCTTAGCCAATGTTTTTTATAAATATCATAAACACGGGGGGTCAAAGTGTGTATTATAAGCTTATTTAAATCCATGATAATAAAAACCGACGCATGCTTAGAGAAGACCACCGTGGATCTGGCACGACCATGTATTGTTTTGTGTTGTCATTTGCAGGGCAGATGCAACGCAGGATGGACGGTTTGCCATTCTTCCTTCCAAGGGAGGGATAAATTGTTGGCTGCAGCTGTGCCAGCTGCCACCAAAAAAAAGCTGTATGACACGTTGGGTTCATGTTTTCAATGATTTTTTGTCATAAAACTGAAATTGTTTGCGTGCTGGAGACTGTTGAAGAGGAGGTGATTCCCGATGTACTTGAGAAATTTGACTTCTCACTCTGCCGGAAAGATAAGTCAGAATACAAGCACTCAAGCTATTTGGCAGCAAGAGGAGCAATCCAGCGCCATCTCCATCAGCTAGGTCGCCAGAGAAATATTCATGGAGAAATATTTGTTTGTTGCAACAAGCTTCTTGATGGCATGCTGAAAGAACAAAAATGATCAGGGAGGCAGGGAGCTGTTATTCACAAGGAATCAATATTGTCTCGGCACTGAGAGTGGCTGAAGGATTACTTTGTGGACATTTCAATAATTCTGGATGTGAGGAAGCTCACCCAATTCATTTTGTTTCAGGTAACACTGCATTTTTGCCTTCATGGTGCGAAGGTGCAGGCAAAGCTTCGTCCTTGTGATTTAATTTTCAGAATGACAGATGAACTTTGGCTGAATTTTACGTAGTTGCTAAAAGCTGTTTTTTTTTTATACATGACAGAGGTTTATATACCAATGTCTATAAGAAATAAACATTACTTTCTGTCATGTGTGATCAACTGGAGGTTTTTATTTAGCATGATTAACTAAACAAAACTTAATGAATAGTACAAGAAGAAGATGGGCTTACCAGAAACTGTACTGCCTGATGGCAAGTCATTGGTGGGAACTTGTCCTGGAAGAGTGTCCAGAGAAACTTTTTTGTGTTCCCGAAGGTGATGCTAAAATTGGCAAAAACCTGGATTAACATTAGCCAGTTCAAATCTTGATTGGAGTCAGATTCCACTGTATGCATAGACAGCAAGTGTCTTCTAACAGACTTGTCAAAAGTCAGAAATTAACTTGTTAGATAATCATGAAAATACGGAGTACTGCACCTGTTTCAAATGCATCACAAAAGATTCTCAATTTCTTTTAATGTTGTCAGAAACTGACAGATCAGTAATGTCTTACCTGTGTGGCACGTAGCACAACCATGACCTTGTCAGGATCATCTGGTGTCTTCAAGTGGCGGTGCTGCAGCTTCCTGTCCTCATTAACAGCCTTGATCACTTCATCTGCCGTATAAGCAACAGTCGGTGGCTCAAAAGCTGCAACTTGGGAAGGGCTAAGGTATCGAAGCTCAGTCTCACTGCCTGGTGAAATGGAGTTGGCTGTGCTCAGAGTAACACTGGAGACACCATTCAATGCTTCTGCACAGTCATGCAAGCGGTGGGGCTCGGCACGTGCAATGATGTTCACATCAAAACCATCATCTGCCTGCTGAACCTATTGATCACAAAGATGTCACAATTTCTTATCTAATACACACAAAGGGCATATGTGCTCTTGAAAGCTTTATTAATGCAGCACAATATCAATAATACTACAGAGAGGTCCTGCATTTTAGTGCATACAGCAGTTGTCCAGTTACAAGTGGGACTTGTAGGAGATTAATGTTGCAACAGCAAACTTCAATGACCTATTTTAGCATTTGGTGTCTGGAAATTATGACTGTTTTGACAAACTTTGTAAAGGCAGGACATTTGGAGAAAATTGGATTCAATAAAGTTCAGCTGAATTTACATTGGCAACATTTTATATCTTCACAGTGTTGTTCTACTGACCATCACACTGATCCGCTTCTTCCATTGAACAACAATGCCTGTCTTCCAGATTATGCTGTTGTCACTGATTCCTCCAGTCTTGTTGCTTAGCTCCAGCTGAAGAACAGGAAAAAATGCTGGCGATACTGGAATCTCAGGACAATGAACTTGCACTCCACCTTGAGGTATCATGACTCCATCCTCTTCCCATTTGCCAGATGTCGCTTGAACATGAATGGGAAAGAAGTGGCTGTCAGGCTTTTGTGGAATTGGTGTACAAATCTTCGAAAACTGCAGAAGACCTTTTCCAGCCTCAGGATCCACCCCAGCATGACAGAGTGCTCTGTCCAGCTCCGACCCTTCAATAACGCTGTGAGGAGGGAACACAAGGTGATTTCCTGGAAATTGTCGCGGCGACAGAACAGCCTTCAGCACGTGGTGGCAAACTCGGTGAGGATCAACAGCAACATACCAAGTTAAATTCCTCTCCTTCTTCTGACAGTCAAACAGCATAACCTAAAACATATTAGGAGCAAACTTAGATACCAGTGTCAGTGAGATCTAAATTTGTCTGCGAAAGACAGCATATCATTAACATTCAGAAAGTCAATAATTTACAGCAATCTGGGGCACATGGTATGGTCAACTGCTCAACCAGCAGCATGAGGCTATTGAACATAGATTTTTCAGACCCAGCTAGATCCAAAGAGCAGCTAGACAAAATGGCACATTTCACAACACATCCAAGTTCTGTACTCAAGGTATACTTTAGGGCTCACACCTTGTCTATTCATCATACAATGTGACATTTCACATTGATAAGGCTGTCCTCTACTGCACTCTTTCGTTAGCACAGCTCTAGCAAAAGTATATTGGTACCTGGAAACGCACCCCTTCCAAACTAAATGTGAGTAATCTGGCTTGAAGGGTGGGCTACCAGAAGAAATAAGTTGAGGGCAAATCACAAGCAAACCCCTCAAGCATGCTCACAAGCTTCACTGACAATGTTTGCCTCAGAGGAATCAATGATTACCACTCACTCATCCTGACTATTAATCTCATCGCTCCAAAGCTGCATCAGCTATAACAAGGTTCATAATGCAAGCAGAGAAGCAGAAGATCCAAGCTCTGTTTCTGCTACAAAATATCTGGAGACACTGGAATTCCTACACTTCAGCATTATTCTGCTGACTTGAGGTAGGAACTTTCTGGTTATGCCTATAATGAACCATTTATCCTTCCTGAAGGACACTCAGAATTCTTGTCAAACACAGTACCAAAAAAGAAATGGCCAATCAGAGGAAACTAGTGAGCCAAACTAGCCAGTTTTGTAACTGCTACTGCCAGGGAGAACATTGCTCAATTTTAGCAAGACTGAAAGTCCCTTGTCTTGACAACTCAGCTGTGAGTCAACATTAGCTTATGTGAAATATCATTAATGTCAAAATTTGGGAAGCATGTGTCAAGCTCGGGAGGCTCTAAATTTTGACATCTATCACAGGCAAGTCAGCTGCCAGAACAACTTCATTTGTCAAAAAGGGAACCTTGCAGTATTGGCTTTTGGTACGCAGATAGTGCTTCAGTGAATGGCCACTTGACAAATTAAAGAATTCAAAGCCCTAGAGGTTGAGCAAAGTGGCAGATCCATGGCCAGGCTAGTCAGCCTGCTTTGTATACATTGACAAGCTTGAGGGCTGAATTGTGGTAAAATTAGAGAAAGTGCACAAGAACAGTATGAAAAGACTAGCAAAGAACGATGGCTGAAATGTTCTGAAATCATAACACAGCAGAACAGTCAGTGGTGAGTACAACAAAGGGCAGAGTGTGCACATGCAGCAGAACACCGGCTTGTGCATCACAGAGTTGAGGCCTGCTGTTAAATGTTAACAAAAGTTGTTTGGATCTGCTTTGCATAGTTATCTTGTCACCACACCAATAGTAATTCTTCCCACTAGTATTTGTAACCACTGCATCTACCTTTTCTATTATACCAACTTAGTTTTGTAAGTTTTATTGCAGATGACCTCGACCTCTTTAAGAGTTCATCCACTTTTTCAGCTCCTGGCTGGATCTGCCAATAAAAGATGCTTTGAAAAATGAGATTTGATTCTGACCGTCATTTGTTTCATGTAAAGGTATTTATGGATGGAGAGAAAATTGGTTGGATGTCAGAGATAACTCCATCTTGTGAGAGTCATGTTCATGCAGAATCAACTCTTTAGATAAAATTAGCAGGTTGAAATACACATCAGAATGAATGAGATAAATAATTGTAGCACTTACATCTGCCTGCATGTCAAGAAGTGCTGTCAATGATGCTAACACTTTGTCAGTAGGTGGCACTGCACTGCGGAACACATGCTCACACACAAAGGAGTGGTAGTCATCCAGAGTGAGGATTGCACTTGACACTGATGGACTGCTTGCTCGCTTCCTCAATGCCTTGCGGATCTCATCATTGATCAGCGGTTCAAGTGGCATTTCCTAGAGCAGAGTACTAACAACATTGGACAGATACTACTTCTTGTTTTGAAGATTAAACGAAACTAGTTTTAAAGATTTTTAGGCAATAAATTTTCATAGTCATGTGTCAGGCAGAAAGTGCAGTTTTGTAATGTTGATATGGAAATGTTGCACATCATTTAGTGATATCATGGAGCAGCTGTTGTACATCCACATTGCTGACAAAAGATAAAGTCTACACGAGGTTGAACTGGCGCAGGGCTGCATGACATGATGATCTACACACCTCTGGGCCTCTGTGGCCTATCACTTGTGTAGTTTATGGCAGATCAACACAAATGTTGAGACCAATGCGCATGCACCGAATTTGCCACCAAGTGGGCATTCGCCCATAGTAACATTCCCATATGATGACCCATGCATGGTTTAATGCATTAAATCAGAAGAAACAGGGGCATTTTTTTCTTGTATAATTTCTGTCAACAAATATATGTTGGACCCTGCAGCAGGACAAGACCTCATAGCAGAAGGCAATTAGTGGTTAGCTGTCAAGCTCTTAAATGGGACTGGGAAATTAAGAATCTTCTTGATTTATGCTGACTTTGTTTGTGATCACCAAGATCTGGAACCTGTTCGCTTTATGTGGATTGTCTTGTCCTTTGGTATAAACAAATAGCCTTGATGTGTGCAACCAGGGTAGCACAAATGAAAAGATACTTTTTTTATTTTAAGTGTGTGCAGGCATCATGATCTCCATTTCCCTGCTGCTTGTTCATGCCTACCATTTAGATGCAAGCAATCATATACCATAATTGTAGGCACAGTCAAAATGTTTCAAAAGTAAGTGAATCTGTCATGAACTACCAGTATTTCTGGCTCAGCTTAACCCTAAACCGGACATTAATTGACCATATATTGGTTTTGGGACAAATATAGAGCCTTGGCCTGCTGCAGGATACAACATTTTGCCTAAAAGCCTGCCAAAATAATTACAGCAAGAGAAAAATCCAAAAACCTGAACAAAGGCATTCAGCAAATTAAGGCCTTATCTAACTCAGTCACCTATTCACTAACCTGGACAACTGCGTCATGAGCCTTGGCTAGGTCTGCTAGGAGGCTGTTGAGACCAGCATAACGAACACGACAGTTAGCGACAAATGGATTGCCTGGCATCCACATGAAGTACTTGCTGTACTTCTCCTTCAGGATGGCATACACATGATTGGCCAAAAGCTGCACACTTACACCTTGCGGCAGTTGGTCAGCATGTGAGAACAGCACAAACAATGGTGGTGGTTTGCAACCCGCTAACAGTGCTGGATGGCGTGTAGCAATAACAAAGGTGATCCAGTAGCTGCCAGACTTCACCATCCCTTCCACACCAGCAAGAAAGTTTAGGATGAGAAGATATATTCCATAGGTGACAATCACAATGGGCCGATGGCTGGCAATAAATTGTGGCTGTCCACCCATATCTAAAGCACGCAAAATGCGACCACCTTGCAAGTAGATCTCCCGCACCTCCACACCAGGTGTACGCTGAGCCAGATACTCATCCGAGCCTTCCTCGGGCGGACTGCCAAATGAGCGGACAAATGCAGCTAATGCAGAACTTGTGACTGTCGAAATAAACTGAGTTTTACCAACTGCCTCGTCACCTAAAACAGCCAAGCGGACGATTTTTGGCTTGCCCTTCTTGAGATGAGTTAGATTGTGGTCTGCCTCCGCAGCCTAAAGAGCAAACAAGGGCATATGTTAATATTCACCTCATTTCGCATAGCAGAGGATTTCAATGAAATAGAATGTGTGGTTAGAGAAAGCCTGCAATTTCCATAAGGCAGTGGCTGTGTACTTGATGTTTGTGCATGTGAGTTGCTGTAAAATACAAATGCAAACTTACTACTGTAAAAACACACATTTTCACAAGTGTATCGTTTCAATAAGCCAGCTATAGCCAGATGTTCACAAATCTTCACAACTGCAAGTAACTAGGTCTAGTTGTAATCTACAGGAGATTTGTCATCAAAAGATTTTGAAAAGACTTTCACAAGACTAATTTTCTACAATCAGAGGGTCCTTGGAGATAAAGTAAACCAACAACAATATTTTATCATCACTTGGAAGACTTTGGAATTTTAGAATTCCGTCAGAACTTCAACAAGGTTGGACACAAGAAAATGTTCAGTATCAAAAACAGTTTTTCACATTGATGAAATTGTGAAAGAACTATCAAGTTTTACTTACTTCAGCTCACATGGTCTTGGAGTGGGGATCAGTTGGCGTGACCAGGGTGCAGCTTGGGAACAGAGGCTCTGACTGGGAGAGGGTAATCAACCCCAGTCAAAGGTCTTCAGGGAACCCATAGGGAGCTAGCCTAGGTCAGCAGCTCTAAACAGCTTTAACTGCCCCAATGAGGCAGCAGCACGCACCCCTCAAGGCCACACCAGCAGCATGTGCAAAGGGTAACGGTCCATGGGGGTTCCTCGCTGTAGGCAGCTACGCACGCGCTGCAATGGGAGAGTAGTTGGGTAGTGTTCCCCTGCCTAGAAACAAAGTTAGGTCTTCCTGGTCATGCCAACTGCCCCCAAATGCATGAACACTGCCCCAAGACTATGTATAAATCTGCACTGCTCCCAGCAGGGAGACAACATCCACCCACTCCCTGCCATTGTTATAATTATTATTAAAGATTAGCAGCATGACACAAAAGGGACTGAGTTTGCAATAAGTGATGTATCTAAATGGAGGCATTGATATATGGTACCAAGGAAGCACTGGCGTATGATGAGGCTGGCGTCTGTTGCTGTGGCTTGACTCTGTGGCTAAGCCACCGATGTTCATGCTCCCCTTATTGCTGCCCTGGTGGTGCGTTGTTATACAGGTGTAAATGTGCACAGTCGCATTTGTGGCTCAGTTGAGGGAGCAATAAGATTGCAGCCTTCGTCAGCTGTAAATTGTGTGTACTGCTTATGTGTGATTGTAAATTGTGTGTGCTGCAAATGTTTAGTCATAAATTGTGCATGCTGCTTATGTGTTTGTAAATTGTGTGTGTTACATCCCCATGTTCAACATTGCCCAAGAAGACGAAGACAACCACGTTCTTCACTTACAAAACAGATCTTATCTTACTCTTGCAAAAAAAACTGAATACTCTTTGAGCTTTGGCAAGAAAGTGCAAGGTGCATATTCATCATTGCATACTCATGCGTACTGGGCGAGTATGTGTGCCAAACATAGAAACAAGTGTGTATGCCAAAATAACCAGAATACTACAGTGTGTACTGGTTATGCGTGCTTGAAAATGCATACATACATCAACTTATTTATTGGTTTGTGAAAATTGTGCATGCTGAAAGTTGAAATCCACTTATTTTAGTATGGTTTGACTTCACATGAGTATGCTAAGGTGTGGGCTCTGCAGCGCAGCCCTGACTCCACCTAAGCAAAGTATCACCGTGGATGATTGTGACCATTTCTGATCCTGCGTATCAGCTTTGGAGTCTGCACTGGGCAGGGGAATTCCCCCAATTGCAGGTGTAAAATGTTGGGCGACAGTCACCAGGGACCCTGGGTCGAGTCTTGGAGTGTAGCATGCAGCTTGGAGCAACTAGTGCGCCTGAATGCTTCCTATTAACTGATGTTGTTCCTTAGAGTGCTGGTAGCAAAGTGGCATGTTTTGTGAAGATCTGCCTTTCTAGTATCACTGAGTGAGTGTGCAGTGTTTCTGGCCACACCTGACTTCTCCGGCTCTCCTCACACTTTGCCCAATTGTCACCCGCTGCTCAGCACAACGCTGCTTGCTGGGCACAGTTAATTAGTGTTAAATCATTAACTCAAAAGAAATACATAATATACACATTCAATTTATATGCTATATTCAGGGAGAGAAATTTGAAGAGCAAAAAGTCTGAGAGTTTGAAATTCTCTTAGAAAGTCTCAGAGTGCTAAAATTAGCGGACTGCTACTTATGGTATACATGCGTACACACAGACACATAGTTGGCATTTTGCACGAGCTAATACAAACATACTTTGAGAAGGCGTCTCATGACATCAGTCTTTGCCACAGCCAAAGGTGTCTTGCCATCCTTAGTATGCATGATGATGAAAAAACATGTCAGAGAACATGAATAAGAAGATATGAGATAATCTGCTGAGCGGCTGACATTGCAAAATTAAATTGTACTGTGTCCACTGTTCAGTGTAAGTTCATAGAACTAATACAGAAGTCATGCAAGTGCAGACTAACTCTGAAAGACTTAGATTGATTGCACTTATGCATTTGATTTCTTCCCACTCAGAAATGTACATATTACATCTGTAAATTTGACAGACATCACGCTGGGGGTTGTAATTAGTCCATAGGACTTCACTCTCAACCAGCAGAACGATTTTTTGACAATGTTTTGGCCCTGAAACTAGGAATCTCATCAGGTAAATGACAGCAGGTAAGAGGATTTAAATGAGCCCTAGAGAGCATACGCGTAGGGCCTAAGCGAAGCCATCACCTGGATCCTAACACCATTAGGCATAAGGACTGTAATGAGACCCATGACCGTGAAATGGTTGCTCATGAACAAAGTGAAAGACACAGTCCCAGTGGAGGAGACACCAGGAGTAGTATATGCACTGGGCTGCATGAACTGCACCTCTTGCACATCAACAAGACAGCCTGAACAGCAGAACAACGGATGAGAGAACACAAGTGTAACTCCCACTCAGGCTACCACTAGCTCTCTGTCATTGCCCAACACATGTACAACAAAGCCCATACTATGCACTGGTAGCCTAGAATCCTCAAGAGAGAAAGCAATTGTATGAAGAGGAAGATCAAAGAGGCACTTGCGATTAGGAAACTGAAGAAAGAGAGCGGAAAGAGGGTTCTAAATCAGGACAAAGGAATAGAACTCAGTAAGATCTGGCTAGACCTCGTGTAAGCCCACTATAGAGCTCCCCCAACCAAACAACCAGACCACAGCTGAACACAAACCCACCCCTTGAGTCCAGAATACACCTGTATTTACACCTATCACCACACACATTGTCACCCACTAGCACCTCCAAGCATCTTTAGCGCCCATTTAAACCCTATTACCATCATTCCTGCTGTTATTTACCTGACAAAGGTCCTAGCTTCAGGGCTAAAATGTCATTAATAATATCTTTCTGCTGGTTGAAAGTGAACTTCTATGGACTAACACCTGGAAATGCAAATGAAGCCACCTCTTTTGGGATAAATACTTTACCTTGTTCACTTATTCCCCTAATCCACTCATATAGTGACACATTCTAATCTAGAGCAGTTGAAAACTGATATTAACCTGATTAATCGGTAAATCAAATCACATGCATACTATGCTATGGACAATGAGTCATTGCTGGAATTTTTCACATGTAGACAGCTGGAAATGCTGAGAAGTAGGCTGATCTTATCCCAAAATGTGTGCCAGAGTGTGAATACATAGGAATGCATTTAGGAAACAAACTAGTTACAGAACTGTGTATTATCTAGAAGGTTAGTGCTGCAATCCAATGTATAACACTTGAAAATAGTTGGTTCTACCAACACATGATATCATGAAAACATGTCACAGCAGCAACATGATTCATAGAACACACTCATTGATGGCTATTGTCAACTTGTCTTAGCATCTCAATCCTTCGTTCTGTTGCCTCTGAGTACTTGTCCATACACTGACTACTTGTACATACACTGACTACTTGTATATATACTGACTACTTGTATATACACTGACTACTTGTATATACACTGACTACTTGTATATACACTGACTGCTTGTATATACACTGACTGCTTGTATATACACTGACTACTTGTATATACACTGACTACTTGTACATACATTGACTACTTGTACATACACTGACTACTTGTACATACATGACTGACTACTTGTACATACACTGACTACTTGTATATACACTGACTACTTGTATATACACTGACTGCTTGTATATACACTGACTGCTTGTATA
>JAOWAW010093324.1:0-27699 GCA_028565695.1 Nicola tetela
TGTTCTTTATTTTTATTTATTTATTATGTTCTTTATTTTTATTTATTTATTATGTTCTTTATTTTTATTTATTTATTTATTATGTTCTTTATTTATTTATTTATTATGTTCTTTATTTATTTATTTACTATGTTCTTTATTTATTTATTTATTATGTTCTTTATTTATTTATTTATTATGTTCTTTATTTTTATTTATTTATTATGTTCTTTATTTTATTTATTTATTATTGTTATTATTATTATTGTTATTATTATTATTATTTTTCTTTTGACATTTCCTTCTTCTATATCATCCTAACTGTACATGTGATGCAGCGTATGTGAATGGCGCATGTGTTGCGTTGTAAGTGAGATAAGTGCATACATGACGTGGCTTAGGTGAGAGATAAGCGTGTGATGTGGTGCGCAAGTGATGTGCATCACCCTGGGACCCGCTGCCGTGTCTTAGAGCCCTTCTGTCTCGATTAGGTCCTGAAACAGATTGAGCTAAGCCTTGCATTAGTGATGTAGGCATTTTGCTCTATGTCTCTCCACTTTGGTTTCTGTACAGACTGGCAGTGATCAACTGATGAACGGGCCAATTGTTACTGTTGTAATTTTCATTTCGCTTCTTGTCTTGTGTTGTGTGTGAGATGTGCTCTGTTGCTTACACCTTTCTTTTCAAATTCACACACATATACACACACAGTCCCTCACTATCAAATGTATGCATGCATGCATGACGTGGTAAAGCCGAAGGTGCGCATGTAATGTGGTGCATGCTGGTTTCGCGGGCGACACACCTTATGAGCAGTGGCAATTAGGGTGTGGTGCAAGCCTTGCTTTCAAGTTAGTTCGAATATTTTCCTTGTACAGCCCGCTGCTTTGTCTTACAGCCCTTCTGTCACGCTTAGGTCCCGAAACAGTTTGCACCCAGTCTTGTACTAGCGTTGTAGTTTGGTTTTCTTTCCCTCCTTCGGTTTCTGTTCAGACTGTCAGTAATCAACGGATGATCAGGCAAATTGCCGCTGTTGTAATTTTCTATATGCGTTTTATCTTTTTGCGTCAGAAGTGTTCTCTGAGGCTAATCCTTCTCTTTCCCAATTGAGACACACAGTCAAACCACGCAGAAACTACTCTGATGACTGCCAGATATATCTGGCTCCACTGGCGGTGCCTGCATGAACAGCTGCAGCTCACTATTGACCTGCGTAAAGGATGTCAATCGCCACGCTTAGTTAATACCTTGGCTAAATACCTGATACCTGGCGGAAAATGGTCACGTTGTAAAGGTATACAGGATTTCCACCTACAGTTTCGCACTCACACGTGTGTACAGTAATGTATTCACAAATTTCAAAGAATTTTGAAAGGATGTTTCAATGACCAGGTATCGAAGAATATGCCCCAAATCAGCGGTCTCGGTTCTCAAGAAAATTTTTGACTCTGAATACATGCAGAAATCATGCAATGAGTGCACATTTTACAGCTACTACAGACTGTAGCAAATCAGTTTTCACCTATGTTTAGATGTCATCCAATTTCCACCCTCTTCTGCCTTCCACTTTCTATTTCCTCAAATGAGATGATCTCCTTTCCTGCAGTAATTTAGCTCAGTCTACTTCAATTTAGCCCGGTCTATTTCAATTCCGAGAGTCCCCTCCCACTCGCAACCACCTGGCGTTGTTGAGGGTGGTAACATGTAGGACAGGCACAAATAGATTTGATCAACTAAAGGAGGCTCATAATATTTCATACTCAGTTAGGCATTCCAAGTTGTATGACGAAGACCTAATGCATTGACACTGGGCAAGGATAACTTAGTGTGGAATATGCCAGGCTTACTATTACCACTCTATCACCTTAATTATTTAGAAGATCCACTCTAGTTGATAGGCTAGGCTAACTGTAGCAACATTTCTCAATTGCGGGAACCATGTAATTCTTTTAGCAAAACTCACGCAGTAAGGGTCCTGTATCCTCCCCATCAGACCCGACCATATCTCCATCCACCTCTTCTCTAGAGCCGATTTTGAAGATCTGCTGTAAGCTTTTCTGAGCTACTTTCTGAACTACTGTGGAGGAAGTGCACAGTTTCAGTATCTGACATATAGCTAAAAAGGAATCGGAAACACCAGGTCAGTGAGTGGCATGTCATTCCCTTAATCCGTGGATTCTGAACAAGTTTTCAATATGTAGTTATCCCCATAACAGGCAAAGCATCTATTGGGTACATCCAATTATGCATGTGCTGTCTCTGCCTCCATGGCGTTATGCAGTTGCAAAGGTGAATGACAAACATACGTATTACAACACTTTCATTTCTTCAGTTTTGTTTATCAGTTACAGGCAAATATTGGTTATTTCTTGACCGAATCAAAGGAGCAAATTAAATTACACAGGCAGAGAAGAGAATGTACAGACAGCTGACTGAATGTGGATGATTAAGTACACACAGCAACAAAGGAAAACTCGCAGTTACACAAATGATTGCAAGCGGTGGCACATCTGCAGCAGTGGATTAGCTATTGGTAGGTTTCACATTTACAGGGCCTCCTAAATCTTCTCATACTCATAACAGCTAGATATACTGAAAATGAAAACTAAAAGTGCAGATCAAAGTGTGGTGTGGAGAGCTATGTGGAGAGTTATGACAGCACGGTGATGACTTGGTTAAACAGAAGGCCAAGCTAGTCAATACAAACTCATTTTGCTTGTCGGGTCACCATTCCATTGGTCAGAACCACATTGCGTGCACCTGTATGCAGCAAACAGAGAACAGTTAAACAGTGAAATCTCCTATAAGACTGAGGCTGCAGGCACACATACACACACGTGCACGCATGCACGCACACACACGCATACACACACGCAATGCCCTCTGCAGGTTGAACATGTTTCCCAGTGTCGTTGTAGCCAGAGCATAAACTGATGAAAGGAAGCCTGCCAAGAAGCTAATATTTTCTGAAGTACATGCAGATGTGATAAATAGCAATTATTTTGTATTGCACTGAGTATAGCAGGGTTCAATATGTGCCAATTGTCCACACCAGCCAAAAGTATGCTGCAGGTGATATAATGCTCATTGTGCAACTATACTCAAGTTATCAGGATCGGAATTAGGTTTTCAAAGTAAAATAGCACTTTTGCATTTTACCACTTGGTAATTATGAATTAACAAAGGCTGTACAGAGCACAAATCATCATTTTTATTTATTGAAGGAGTCAATAATGCGTGGACAATGTTGTGTTATGACACTGTTTAATAAATTAAGGTATTACCTTCCAGTAAAGGGGTCAGTCCCTGGCCTCAGCTAGCGTTCCTTGGCTCATGACCCAGCAAAGTTGGGCTGGAGCTCAGAGTATCTGAAGTTGTCCCACACTGGCTAGCTATATCAGGTAGTGGGAGCAGAGGAGCCTGATCAAGTGTGGTTAATGAGGAGCCATCCGGATTTTGCGAGGCTTTTTCTTCAATGTTTATGATGTTGAGATACTCCTGAATGAACATGAAGTTACACCAATAAAATTAATGAGAGCACATCTCTGCCAATCATATTGCCTGAATCTCTCTCTCTGCATGAGATTTAATTTGAAATTTTGATGGAGCACAATCCCTCACAGTAACAGGTAAACTCTTCTAATGCGGATAAATTATCAAGGCTACCGCATCTTTGAGCTGAAGGACTTTAGCACAATTCCTTTTCTAAAGAAGCTGAGTTTATTAGTGTGTGTCCAATTGCTGTTCCATAAAATGGTAGTGCACTTTTCTGAGCATTTCTGTGGGCTAAAATCAACATGCGCAAGCAAATTTTGCACAGTAGAACTGTCTAAGGTGCATTAACAATTAGCCCTAGGACTCTTAATGGTGTAAATTTACACTTCAGTCGCATATTTTTTGCTGTCACAACGTTATGGTTTAAGGCAGGGTTCTCAAACCCTGTGACTTTTCCTAACTTTTGGTGATCTTTAAAAGGTGTGACTTTAGGAAAGTGAACTCCTTACTGATGGTGAATGATACACCTGTACTCCTAGAACTCCTTATGCTGTAAATTTACACCATGTGTTAGATTGGCTGCAACGGATGAATGGAATGACTAAAATGTTGGAAATAAGCAATAAAAACGTTGAGCTAACGATTCTTGCACATTGCCATTTATGCATCCATGGAAACATCCTCACAATCAAGAATCCCTGAACAAGCTATAACTTCTCAGCTGCTGCCAAGGTTAAAACTGTTCTTTCTATTGTGCCTGTTTTCTGTGCCTGTGACACTGTTGGATATAATTTTGCTGGAGGTTCTTCTTCTTGAGCTTCTTGCTGTTAGTAAGGAAGGACTTCTGCAAAACGTTCTTATAAGTTGCTTTAGTCTTCCTTTTCTGTTAGTTTTCTGTGATGTTGTGGCAAAAGCGTTATTCTGCATTAGAGGCCACAGAAATGTTTGAAACAATTAGTAACTCTGGAAGTGATGGCAGTGGCTTGTTAGGCATTGAAGTAGACTCTGCTGATGCTGAGTATGTTCTTGGGGATTATACTAAGGTGAAAGAGGACTCGGACATCAGCGCTTCTGGTCTTGAGTTGTCACCTTTGGAAAGCGATGGTCTGGAGCAGCCAACAAGAGACACTGCACCACCTGCAAAGCAAGGAAAGGAAGCTGTGCCTGAAAGTAGTACTGGCCCTGAAGCTGCCACTTATACTGCAAAGGTTGGCACAAAATGGGCAAAACCAGCAACCCAACAAGGACATGCACAACTTGTCAAGCTGCTAATATTGTGCAACAGGCACAAGGTCTTCCCGGCCATGCCAAAAACTTGACCGAGGAGCTCAATGCCTTCACTTTGTTTCTGGATCCAACTGTGATTGCTTTGATTGCCAAGAAGCCAAACTTCAGAGGGAAGATGCCTAAAAGTTAAACTTGGATGAGCAAGATCTGATTGCATTTATTGGGCTAATCATTACGAGAGGACTGCTCTGTGGCCGGAATGAGCCAATTGAGGCTCTTTGGTCTGAGAAGCACGGGTGGAAGATCTTCATGAACACCATGGCTCGTGACAGGATTTTGCTGATTCTGAGGTTTCTCCGGTTTGACAAGAAATCAAGCTGGAGAGAAAGAAGGGAGCTCGACAAGTTTTGCCCTCTGCAAAATATCTGAGAGCGATTTGTAACAAACTGTCGTGAGTCTTACTTTCCATCACCCAACCCAGCTGTCGATGAGCAGCTGTTTGCCACAAAGACCAGGTGTCCATTTATGCAGTACATGCCCAACAAACCTGCAAAGTTTGGCATCAAGTTTTGGGTGCTTGCTGATGCATCACGTCCTTATGTATTCAACATCTGCCCATATCTCAACAAGCATTTAGACAAGGATCATCAGGGCCTGCGGCTTGGAGAGTATGTCGTACTGAAGCTCACTGAACCATTCCACAACAAGGGCTACAACATCACCACTGACAGGTTTTTACCAGCTTGCAACTAGCTGATAAGCTCTCAAAGAAGAAAACAATACTTGTGGCAAACTGTCAGAGGCAACAAGTATGAGCTGGCTCCTGAGTTCATCAGCAAGCGCCGTCCCATGGACAGCATGTTGCAAGGATACAGTTCAATCCACCAGGCTGTGGTTGTGTCCTCCCACCCCAAAGAATGGAAAGCTTGTCAATGTCCTTTCAATGATGCACTCACTTGAGCCAAATGTTGCGCAGGATGGGACACGGAAGCCGGTGGTCATCCAGTTTTACAACTCAGCAAAGGGTGGTGTTGACATCGTTGATCAGATGTGCCATGTCTGGTCAATGAAAGCTGCCTGCTGTAGATGGCCAGTTCAAGTGTTCTGCAACATCATTAATATCTATGGCATCAATGCCCACTCCGTTTTCCAGCTTTCAACTGGATTGAGCATGAGAAAATGTGAGTATCTTCTGAAGCTGGTTGACCAACTTGTCAGTTATGGAAAAGGCGAAAGTACCACTTGTGATAAAGCAGACCAGCCTCAGCTCCAGAAAGGTGTGAAATGCAGAGTTTGCAAGAAAAACACGACCAAGAAGGCATGCCAGCTCTGCAAGAATCCTTTGTGTGGCCAGTGCATTTCATACAAATGCCAGAGGTGTTGAGCTGAGTTTCGAGATCGAATTTGAACTTTCTCGGACACCATGCGCAAGTGTTATTTGACTAATATTTTTCAAAGAGTTTTGTTTGAGAATAAGCTTTTTTATGACCTTCTTCACTTACCAAACATTCTGTCCATTATATAGAAAGAAGATAATGCGGGGAAGAGAAGAATGAGAGAAAAAGAGCTACTGTACACCCGCGATGGCAGTGAGAAAGAAACAAAGAAAAAAACAACGGCCTCGGGTGAGAATCGAACTCACAACCTCCGGATTTGCACTTCGATGCTCTTACTGCTAAGCTCTTAAGCTACCAAGACCCACACCTCTGGGCAGGAAAAGCATCACGCAAGTGCCTGTCGCGGGCAGCCATCCTGAGTTTGAATCGCTGCAGCCGGAGAGCAAAGCAGCAGCGATGCTATCGGCGGTGAGATTGAAATGGAGTTGAAAGATGTGGTTTAGGTGTGGGTCTCGGTAGCGTAGCGGTCAGAGCATCAGAGCGCAAATCCAGAGGCTGTGAGTTCGATTCTCACCAGAGGCCATTAATTTTTTCTTCATTTCTTTCTCACTGCCATCGCGGGTGTACAGTGATTCTCTTTCTCTTATTCTTCTCTTCCCCACGTTATCTTCCTTCTGTCCATAAGTTTCCTTTCCATCTAGAGAAGGCTAGAGTATCCTAGTCCCTAGACAACTCTCCCCTGGGCAGGAAAAGCATTACGTGAGTACCTGGCGCAGGCAGCCATCCTGAGTTGGGATCACTACAGCTAGAGAGCAAGGCAGCAGTGATGCTGTTGGCAGTGAGATTGAAATGGAGTTGAAAGATGTGGTTTAGGTGTGGGTCTCGGTAGCGTAGCAGTCAGAGCATCAGAGCGCAAATCCAGAGGCCTTGAGTTCGATTCTCACTATAGGTCATTGATTTTTTTCTACGTTTCTTTCTCACTGCCATTGCAGGTGTACAGTGATTCTCTTTCTCTCATTCTGTCCACTGTTCATTGATTTTAACAGTTTTTTCCAGGCATGGTGTAAATTTACACTGTTAGCGGTTCTAGGAGTAGAACTTTTTCAGTAGTCCTACGGTTAGAAAGCGTTTGATTCCCACACATCACTACAAAATTGATATTGGAAGATTCAACATGGATAATCTGACTGTTGAAAGGGTATACCATTTCATCCTCCAAAAGCTTCTCCAACATTTTCTCCAGTTTGGCAGCAGTTGGCCGTTCACTTGGTTCCTCGCTCCAACAGCGTGTCATGGTGCAATAACTAAAGTAGATTGGGAAGAACAGAGAGTTCTGGTCTGTCACAAAGGGAGAGCATGAACAAGAGACTTGTGCACTTTTAACAATATCTTCTGAGCATTTGTTCAAAGATGGATTCTTTTTACAATTGAAACCAACCAAAAACCCCAGAAGCATTTCTTGATTTCGCCAGACGAACAGGAATTGTCTAATGTAGTAAAATTAGACAGTAACAATGGCTAGGTCAGTTCTGGCGATGATAATTCGGAATGCCTATCTAGCACATTTTTCTTTGCATGCAAGCTACTGCGGAAAAAGCCTCCCTAATTCCTTGCATTATGGCAGTTAAACATTCAGCACTCCTGTGATTTTATGCAGGGGAGATGCATATAATAACGACGTATTTATGGCTCTGGCAGAGTTATTGAGAAAGATGTTATTTAAACATCCTTGAAGGTAGCTAGACACACATTATTAAGTGGTACAGCTTACACTTCCTCTTTGCAGTGTCCAGGCCTAGGAAGGCGATATCCACCTGCCAGTCGTGTAAAAAGTTCACGCCTATGGATGCAAGAATATGGGTGGCTGCCTGTAGGTATAACATGTTTTGAGGAAGTTACATACTTAGTCAGACATATGGAAATCGTATATTTCCTCAACTCAAATTAGCACCAGTTGGCAGCCATACTTTCATTATTTCCAGTTGGCAGCCATACCTCATTATTTCAATATTCAAATATTTCATCTGATGGTGCAAGCATGCATGGAGCCATGCAGCTTGCCAATACCAATTATATCTGGTGAAGAAATGCAGACGGTCAAAGACTATGATCTCCTGGCGATACCCTCATTATGAGTTGGCATCTATTCCAAAGTGAATAGAGTTGCTAATCTTAGTGTGGTTTACAAGCCACTGGTTTACTGAGTCTGCGCCTGTGTGTGCATTGGCCACAGACGTACAGTGCTATGACCGATCGTTTTTCTCTGCAGCGACAATAGAGTAGTCAGTTTGTACATGTAGTCCCCTCAACATAGATGCACATACAAGTGGCACAGGTGCATGGAACCCTCGCAGGCCTGTCCTACGTATTGTAGACGCTGGAGAAAATACACACACTGTGGCGAAGGAATATCGATGCTACAAGTACTATTAAGAGTCTACAGGAAACATGAATGTGGGACATAGGGCAAATCCACGGATATGCATTGTCCCTCTACAATGTCTCCAAAGTAGTATAGAGAGTGGGGGTTCTGGCACATGCCGTCAAACCCTGTTAAAATGCTTTGTCAGATCCCCTGTTAACATAAAGCCGTCAGGTCGCCATTAAAAATCTCCGTTAAGCATCCCAGTGAAACCCCATTAACATACAGCCGTCAAACTCTGTTAAAAATTTCCGTTAAGCATTCCCAGTGAAACCCCGTTAAAATGCTCTGTGAAATCCCCGTTAAGATTTAACAGTGCCTTGGTGTCGCCTTCACAGCCATTGCCTTCGCAGCCATTGTCATCGACAGCAGGTACGGCGTTGCCTCAATCAAAAGGCATCACCTCAACATCATAGAGTGTCGGCGTTTTGCCACTTTGACGTCAAATGGAAGGGATTTAAAGAAATGTCATCTACTAAAAAGAAAACAAAAATGGAACAAGTCAAAAAAAATCATTTCAATGAGCCACAATGCTCTGCATGCGGAAGGAGGGAGTGGAAGAGAGCTTATCAGAGGGAGTGATACAAGAAAAACAAGAAAGCCATACTGGCAAGACACTGAATATCACAAGAAGACGAAAGGGAGGTGTCTGGAGCAGAACCGCAGAAAGCAGCAAGAAAGGCTCGCCAGCAAGCAGTACCTCTTGCTATAGTAAAGGGCATATTTCTCGCGCTACTCCTCTAATGTGATAATGAATTATTTTTCAATGGCATTGAAAAAATTCAAGAATAAGTAGAATAGGTGACAACCACAAAGCCGCCAAGTCTACAGGTGTTCAATCGGTGACAAGCAAGCACTGACATCATTTAAATCTGACAGAGGAGAGAGTAAGTTGATGGATTCTTTCTCTTGAACTTAGTGAGTACCACAATGAGTTTCAGGGAGATGTCATCCATCGAAAGATCTTGATAAACCCTCTTTACTTTAATGAAGCTGGTATGGATAGAGTGCTGCTTGGTATGTTCGGGGTCTACTCGCTTCTAATCTCAATCGTAGATTTTGCACGTCTTATCCAAATCAACAAACAGAAGAGGCCTTCTGATTTCCGCTCTCTGTTTGTCCTTGAAAGTCTTCACCCACCTGTTAATAGTGTAACCTTCATTGTAGAGCGCATCCTCGATCTTCATGACAGCCTGGCAAACATCAGATGACATGTTGAATTTTAGAGACATCCTGTATTTTGTCACAGCATCCATAATGCACTCTTCACTGCTGAACTTGATCGATGAGGTTGATTTCACTGTACTTGGATCTGTCACTTTTGAAGTTGACTGTGGCATTGATTGGTTGGCACAAGCTTTGACTTGTTGTTGTTTTCATCTTTCTTTATTCTATAAAGAAAACTTTTTTAAAACTTTTTTCTTTAACAGATGCTCCAAATTACTTGCAGGTATCCACGAATTGAACTGAGGCCCATACTCTTTCAACTTCACTAGAGCCATACTGTTCTTCTTGTCTCTTTTCTATATCTTCTTGATTCTGAACACGTCCTGCCCAGTCTTCTGCAACTCAGCCTTGTAAAAAGAGCCATCGACTCTTTTGCCGTTCAAGTCTTCGAGTTTGTAAGTCACTAGATTGGACGAATGGAGTCCTTAAATCTTGAAAACTTCCCTGGTCTATCTTGGAGTGTACCTCATTTCTTTCTTTTTGCTGATGTGTGCTCAATCACCTATTTGAAACTTGGCCGGCGGTGGTGCTCTAACTGTTTTTTGATTAAGGTTCATGTGCACCTTCTCCTAATTCTTCTTCAAAGAAGCCTCCTTCGACTTCATGTTGATGCTTCGGTGGTACTTAGCGTTGTAAAGGCTAACAAGCGTGTTGAGAATGTCGATGTATCTGTGGGTGTTATTGGCGCTGAAATATTTCCACATCCACCTTTCAAAGTGCGATTGAACCGTTCTACAATGACCGCTTTTCCCTCGTGAGTGCTGTACGGTTTCATACCGTGATCCTTCAGCCAACCCTGGAACATTTGATTGAAGAACTCAGTGCCCTGATCAACCCACAATTTCCCCAGTTTCCTCCCGCTTGTCTTAATAATTTGTTGAAAAGCATCAGTGATCAACTTCCCCGTTTTATCTTTCAGAGTAACTACCCGGGCATATTTTGAGAATACATTGATGATGCTGAGCAAATACTTGTAACCTTTGTTCTGTTTGCTACTCCACTGCATGTCAATCCAATCGGCACTCCAAACATCGTCGATTCCTTTGACAATCACCCACCTTTGACGACACTTTCTACTGACAGGCTTATAAAGCTCAATGGCCAACTGATCTTTCGACTTTAACGGCGACTTTGGTTGCGACTTTAGTTGTTTCTTTGCACCTCGTCCAAAACGGACTTCACTGGTGAAACCTCGAATCATTTTTTTTATTGATTTCCGGTCCAAAAGAATGTCGACCATCGATCTACCCTTTGATCATTCCAAAACGAAAAAGCAGACATAGTAGCCGCGCATCACGCTGTCGACGTATTGAATGTGCAAGTGGCTGAAGACACCTTTTTGACTTGTTGCTATAAACTAAACGACATCATCACCAGGGTGAACGCCAAAGCTGTCAAAATACCCGACATGTTTCGAATCCGGTTGATTTACAACGCAAACCCAATGAGTTCCATTACCATCGAGGAAATCCTGCGTGTTTATCACATGTCATCACCTCTGATTTTCTTTGGTAGCATGTCCTTGGAGTAGATCCCGCGGAAGTTTTGCACATCCTTCAAAATTCGATCGATGTCAAAGTTCGACAGAGGTCTTACCTCACGGGAATTGGGAGTGCCCAGAGGAATCTCCCGCTTATTTTTCCTCGACCTTCCCTCGTACCAGGCAGCCGAAGCCCACGACCAGTGCCAAGCAGTTGAAGCCCACGACTGGCCACTGGAGTGATGATTGCTCCGGGTTTCAGTAGATTGCGACCCATCCTAGCTAACAGACTTTTCCTGCCAAATCCTAACATTTTAGTGATCATCGGTGCTGCAACTCCTGCCAATATACTTGCACCAAATCGTAAAGTGATACCACGCCTCACATTAATGGCTGTGCGAAGATTTTGCTTTTGCTCTTCAGTCAAAGAAACTATATGTTTGATATGACATTTTTGTTTCTTTACTTGCACACAACATGAGATTTTTTTTCTTTCTGCTATGACGCTGCTGCTTTGTGTGTTGAACATGAGATTGTGCCAGTAACAGTTGCCATCCCAAGAGCAGACAAACTTTCTTAGGTGCTTCCTTCACGAGCGTAGCTGTAACTTTGGACAGAAGAGGAGCAAGCAACTTTCCCAAAACCCACCTCGATTTTGAGAACGACTGACAAATTGAGATTTTCGACTTTCATACACTGCACAAGTCAATTTAATCATTGGTCATCCGTTTTTTGTTACAGCTGCTTGCAGTGAAATGTTGCCAGTTTCCATTTTACACTTGACACAATACATCTGTATTTAAACCCATCTT
This sequence comes from Nicola tetela, assembly GCA_028565695.1. Lineage (NCBI taxonomy): Eukaryota > Metazoa > Porifera > Calcarea > Clathrinida > Clathrinidae > Nicola > Nicola tetela. The sequence goes on from JAOWAW010093324.1 coordinate 11,980, forward strand.
TTTTCACGATCATGTTCATTTTACCAGAGAGTCCTTCCAGCTGCATGAACCGATCGCTCAGCACCAGAGCATAGGCGTAGTAGTTTCCTCCGAAATTCACAGACAATGACCATCTGATTTCGATGTCCACAGGGCTGCCTCGCAGTCGCTCCTTGTGATGGCTAATGTTGAAAGTGATAATTGGGAACAAACTAGCAAAATCTTCCGCTGAAACCTGACTGCCACTATCAGTGTCTTGGTAGTTCTGAATTGCCTCTTGGAACATCATGTAAGCTCGTCTGTAATTACGACTTGCAGCAGCGAAACTAACGTCCAATTCTCGGTCGGGAAACCTTGGACTGTTAATCCAACGTGAGATCCGAGAAAGTGATTTGGCATCAAAGATGACAGGATTTGCATCTTGATCTCCGTATTTCGCTTGGAGTTGGAAGGCTACAAAGATGTAGTTTGGCAGCTGTTTGCTGCTATTGGTTGTTACTCTCCAACTCATGCTGGTTTCTGTATTGTTATAAGCATTTTGGTGAATCCTTACTTGTTCAAAATACAACTGCCTCATCACGCCACTAACAAGTTTTCCTTCGAGGTCTGATTGTACAGCGAGGCTTGGAGTTAACTTCGGCATCCACAAGCTGATGTGCTTGATGTTAAACTTTCCAGCATCAATGGTGTTTACTCTCAGAACATAGTCAGTGGCTGCCTCGCGTGTGAACTCACAAGTGTGTTTCACTCTGCTGAAAGCAGTGTCGATGTCTTAGTGAGATCCAAAGATTTGTGAAAGAGGAAGAAATAGACTAGTGTATTTGGTTCCAGTTGTGATTGCCTTTCGCAAGGCAAATCCTTGGTTGTACATACCAGCTACCAACAAGTTATCCACAGCTGAGCGAAACTGTGCACCATTAGGATTGCACCATCTCCAACAGTCCCAACAGGAACCTTCGCAGCTTCGGTAACAAATTGCTTTTAATTAGCACCAGCCGTCCCAGTATCCTTATACCAGAGCATGTTTGTCGCTGAAGATTGGCCGTAATCATCACTGTACAAAAGCAAGTTCATGATCCCTGAAGCTTGAGGAAGGTAATGCATGATTTCCTCAACAGTGTGATTGTTCACCTCGTATTTTGTGCTTTGGAACAAACTCTAACTGCTGTTTGCCAGTGTAATTTCCTCAGCAACATAATCCCCCGAATCATCAGCTTTCGTCAATCCTCTAACTTCAGGCATCACTTTACGAGGGAGTAAATACGCGTCCAGGTCTCTTGTTTCAATTGTGTAAATGCCACCATCTGGCTTGGTCATTTGCTTCCCATCCCTTTGTTGATATTCCACATATTCGTATTCAACAGTGGATCTATCAATGAGTTGTGGGTCAAAAACGTTCCAATGCGAAGGTACAACTTCTTCTTTTATTATTATTATAATTACTTTTCTTTTTCAAAGTCTTTAACATCACTACTAGCTAAAATTTTACTGATCATTGCCCGGAAAGTATCCAACAAGGGGGCTTGATCGGTCAGTCTCTTGATCAGTTCTTTTGATTTCTTGGAAAAAGCTTTCTTAGCTTGAAGATTAGTTACAAGTTGGTTGATTGTTTCCTTCATCCCAGACGGCACCCTTTTTGAAGTTGATACCCTCCAGAGCGCTTTCTGAACTAAATCAGCTCCTAACTACTCAGCTTTTTGCATAGCTACATCAAGGATAGCCTTCTTTGATAAGTCAACCACGTCCTTTACTAGATTCTTCACGTTTGTCGAGTTCAACACATTACTCACCTTTTGATGGGCATTCTTCAAAGCCACTTTGGTGGCTGTGGGGACTAGCTTTCTAGCAGAATTGAACAGATTTCCGAAAATACTCCCACCAATTATCTTCCGCTTAGACAATAGATTCCTTTGTATCAACATCTTTATCCATATCTCAATTATTTTTGTTCCCTCAACGAAATGTAAATAGGTCATTCTCTCCTCGTTGAGATCGAGTTTGTTTCCGCTTTGATCCATGATTTGAATGGACAGTTGCGATATTTGCGATTGTTTCGTGATCATTAGATGAATCAGGTTCCGAGGTTGAACACTCATGAGACACCCAGGGGGCGAAGTTGGACTGAATGGATGAATGATGTCTGTCTGCGTTCCATTGATGTAGGAACTGTTCACCAAACTGCATTGAGTGGACACGCTGTTAACTTTAGTAATATTGACGGGCTTATTGCTGCCATGGTTGCCGTTTTTGTCAAGTAGTTTGGAATTGAACCCTAAGATGCTTCTCAGGTTGCCGCTTGAATTTTGTCTTGAAAAATCAACTTGATAACCCCCTTTCAGAATGATTCTACTTTTCAAAGTGCTGTAGTGAGGCTCGATGCTGATGTAATCGGAATTGTCTCTCTTTGCCTTGATCAATCGCTTTATGTCAGCATTGATGTTGTTGATGCTGTATGCTCAAGGAGGAAGGGTTAAATCGATCCAAGTAGAACCACTGTCAGGGCGGTATCTGAACTTGTTATTCTTCTCGTGTACGTTATACCACAAGTACCAAATATCGGTCAAGATGAGAGCTACTTCATACATCTTCCGAATGTCCAACTCAATGTGAGGACTGAAGTAGACTGTGAAACTGGGACTTCTTCTAGAAGCTGTACTGCTGTGCAAAAGTAACGTTGTTTGAAACGTCATCTTTATATGTAGGCATGAAAAAGTTTTTTGTATTGACCTTTGGTGATGACCTTATCTTCAAACAACTTATCCAAAATGGTTACGATTTTGTTATCTATCGCTTGAGACACTTTACCACCTTGCTTCAAACCGATTAAAATAGCGAGTCTTTCCACCAGTTTGCCAGGAGTCTTATAATAGGACACCCAATCCACACTGTATTTTTCGATCAAGAGTTCATCTCACCACTCAGATCAATGAGCTTGGAGGAGGTTTTGACAGCTGCAGGACTTTACTTTTTCTTCAAGTTGTGTCGTTTCATTATCAATTCTAGACAGTCTATCAATTTTTCGACTCAGCACTTTCTTGCCTTGCTTGCCTTCTCTGTAAGCTTCCAACTTTAGTTGACTGAGTTTTTCTGGATCTACCCAAAGGTTGCCAAACATGCTATCAGTGGTTAGTCTGTAGGGATTCTTAGACTTTTTGTTAATGATTCCCTGACCCATCCCCTGACTGGTCCCCTGACCGGCTCTGGTCGGGATGATTGCAGCCTTCTTATCCTGGATGAGCAGTTTGAGAACACTGTTGCATTGCCTCAGAGCCTCTAGGTCCTCCTGTTTCCGCTCTGTGAAACCACGCCATCTGCTCTGCGTGCTCAAACTTCTCAAAGGTGCTGCAATCTGTTGTTTTATGGTCTTAGTGCGTTCAATATGAAGGGTGTTCAATTTGCTCAGTATTGGCAAATTCATTGCTCTCAAAAGGTTTTTGCCTGTAATCGGTCATTTTCTGTCGCTCTTCTTCTAACATTTTCTGCTGTTCTACTACCAGCATTTGCAGCTCTACCACTACCTCACATTAAAATCATTGCTTTCCTATCCTCTCATCAGCCACTCGTTTCCTAAGTCTGTCAAGATTTTCCAAAAACTTATCAATGAGTTTCTTTCTACCAGAAATACTTTTTACCATTTGAAAATCCGTCCTCCTCTGTATTCTTAAGCAAAGTTTTCATTTTTTTCATCTCACATCTCTTTCAACAGACTTATTGCAAGTTATCATTGAGATGTTGTCAAGTTGTCGTAAAAGCCATCAAAGTTTTGTCGATACATCTTGGGAACGTGCTTTGCCATTTTGTCCAAACACATGAAATGATGAGGCTTCGATGTTGCTTCTCAATAAATCCTCTGAAACTTTTCTTTTCCCAAGCCTCTCACGTGATCGGTTGCAATGTTCAAAACATCCCCGTTATCTAACGACGGGAAGAGACAGAAACATTTTGTGTTTTGTCTTATGTATTTCGGAACATCATAATAACTCTGACAGATGTATATGCAATTACAGTTCTTGTTTAGACTGAGTGAAAAGTACTCCTTGATTCGATTCATGTTTTGCTTATCGATTTTTAATGTCGTCAAACATGATAACTTTGTTCTCTTCATCGTCTAAGTCCTCCACGGACATGACGTCTTCGGGAGGTTCAATATCAAGAACGTGTTCCCCTGTTTTGTCTTGTATCAAATCAAAGAAACCTCGCAACATCAAGTATTTTTTCTTGGGATTGATGGTGTAGATCGTGATTTTGTTCAGGTTCATCCATTAGAGCAGCATGTTGCAAAGCGTGTTGGTTTTAGAGCATCCTGTCGGTCCCACGAGCATGTAATAACAATCGAGGAGCAGAAAGTGATGTTTGTCCTCTTTCTCCTTTTCAGCTCCATCAAAGTTGACCATCTCCATGAATCTTTATTTTTGTTTTTAAATACGATCTGTGATAAAGAACTCTACAAGCTCTTCTTCTAGATCTTCTTGGTTGGATAGCGGTGTGGTGCTAACTGTGGAGAAATAAAGAACTCTACAAGCTCTTCTTCTAGATCTTCTTGGTTGGATAGCGGTGTGGTGCTAACTGAGGAGAAATATTGATGAGTGCAATTTCCTTGAGCAAATACCCCTGGCTGAAGCTCAGTGAGGGTGATCACTGTGTATCAGGAGGTGTGAAAGGAACAGTTGTCATAGAGCCCTCTGTCAGGTAGGTAAACCTCCCCTGAAACTTCCACTGATTCGTGAGGCGAGGGTCTTTTAACAATCGGAGTTTGTCAGCAGCAACAAGAAACTTGAAGTACACTTGCAACTGCGCTCCATTTGCTCATCTTCCAATTTGAAAATAGATCAGTCTGGCAGAGGCTAGTCTGAACAGATTTACAATGTTTGTCTCTTGACTTGAAGTGTGATCAAGTTTGCATGCAGAATAAAAGTAGAGTGAGGTTGGACTTTCTGAAAACGAAAGGTTACCGTAGGGATTGCTCGGGTAAGTCTTGGACGCATAATTACTGTCAGCAGTCTTGGAGGGTGTGTAGTTGATATTCGTGCAGTGAGCATCCAGCGTGACTAAGGTGTAACAGGTTGTTTATTTAGGGTGTTGAAAATGTCTTTGTACAAGAATCTACGCACAGGTACGTTCATTGGGCTGGCCAGACCTTTTGAGGTCCTCGGTCTCCCCGCAGACCTCTAATGTTAGCAAATGGATATCAAGCTACAAGGTGTCCATCTTTCTGAAAACATCATCAGTAACGTAGTTCAGATAATAATCATTGACCACGCCAAGGTGCAGTTCCAGGTCTCTCGTTCCCATATGCCATGTTGATCTTTGAAGGCCAGTAGGGCCTTGTGGGCCTTTCAATCCTCTTGGACCCCAGGGGCCTTGGATTTTTTCAATGGCCTCGACATGCTCCTTGAGAACTGAGAGCTTCTCCTCGATGGCATTGACCTTCGCTGTCAGCCACTCATTCACACGATGCATAGCGTTCACATCTGCTCACTTGGCGTAAGCCGTCAAATTTATGCTTCCAAAGCCTTCCTGTCTCATTCCAAACTTGCTGATCGACATCCTTTTATTATATGGGAATATTTCTTTTGTTTGTGTATTCAACGCCTAAGCCGTGCCAATATTGCCAAATTGCTGACTTCGCAAACGTATAGCTGGTACTGCAGTAGCATTGCCAGTGTACTTAGCTCAGACCACATGATGTTGACAGCTACTTCTTTCAAACATGTCCGTACAAAGTTTGGAGATTTCATTGTTCTTGACATTGTGGAGTCAACACTTAAAGTATAATATCCAAATTTGGCGTCGCCTAATCTCTACCGGAGGCGTTGTCAAAAAAACTTGTTGAGTTGGTCATCTCCAGCATTGACAATGCATTCATCGTTTTGATCTCACCTTGCACATAAGCAAACAACGTACCAAAAGTTTCCGTCCGCACTCACAGCCGCCTATATAAACGACAGAGCGACCTCTGTCTACCCATTTAGAACAAGTGTTCAATCATAAAGATGGCTGAGCTGCAATTGCAAGAAAGACTCTCCGACTTATATAAACATGCTGCTTCAAACAAAGACCTACAGGACAGGTATGACAATGCGTTTAGAACAGCCATTTTCCGTAATAAGTGGGTGGAGAAATCCCTCCACCATGCAGAAGAAGATTTCAGCCTCGTCCAGACTAGCCTTTCACATGCTAGGAAGGAGCCCAAACATTTAAAGGAAGTTTGGTTTAAAGAGCGTGTGAAACTTGAACTTCGAGTGCACGAACTCGAGAATATGAAAGAGGAGTACAATTTAAACTTCAACCACCTGAAGGCAAGGTTTATAAAGGCTAAGCAAAATGTCACCAAACAGAAACTTCTGCTCAGTTTATTCACGGCGAAAATGCAGCGCTTAATAAAGGAAGAGGAGGATATTAGATGAGAGCTTGAGCTGATCAGACGTCAACGACAGCTAGAGAGGGATTTGGCGACTTCGTCAATGGATGAGGTGTCATCACCTACCGCCGCATCCATGGCTCTCTGCGCTTACCGCGGACGGATGCAAATCCACCTAGACAATAGTCTATATTGGGGAGTATTAGTTGTCCGGTTGCGTTCACGATCTCTGCTCAATAATATCTTCCTTTGATGTTGTCACCTTTCTCTAGCAGGTTTGTCATCTTCCTGGGGGTTGTCATGACGTCACGTAAGTGTTATGAGAAGTGGTAACACCATGATGACGTATTACTTGCCCACATCGTTTGACGTATGTCTTTGACTGCTGTTGCCTTGCAGGAAACGTGGAGTCCGGGGATGATACATCACACACTGTTCCTAAACATGCAACATATTCCTTTCCGTTTCCAATAAAATCAATGGAAACTAAAACAGGTGCTGGTGTGATGAAGATAAATCATAATGCCACTGGGTTACGATCTTGTCACGAGCGGCAGGGGGTGTTAGTGTGACGTCACATTGATGTTACAAGAGATGGCAACACCATGACAACATACATGTAGGTACAGGTTGGTTTTAGAAGGACATTGCTCCTGACTGCATCGTGGTTTCAACACCTAAGCCGCTGTTCTTACTTGCTAATGTCTGTATGTCCATATGCTAGTGTTGTTTGCCCGCCGGCTATGATGTACTGCTTGTCGTCATAGCAGCTTAGTCCGACCTTGTTGATTTTGTGGGACTTGATCTGGTGATGGTGGGAGCAGATCATCTTCATTTGCACCAGCGGCTGGGTCTGGTCATGCAGCATCTTCACGTAGCTCCCATGCGTGAATGTTCTTTCTCACAACTCTTTTCTTGATACCCTTTGCCCTCTTGCTCTCGTACTCCTCTGTCTTGAACGAGTACATTTTGGAGCAGAGGCCTACAAACTCCATGATCAGTTTGAACGCTGTTTCATTCTTGAACTTCCCAATCACTTTCTTGTTGGTCGGATCGTAGAATGGGCAATCGACAGGGTAATCCGAGAAGTCGAACCGATCCTTGTCGCCGTACATGTCCTGGTAGACATCCTTGGTCTTGATCTCATGGCAGAGGCTGTCCATGTTGGTGAAGAGCAACTTGGCATCGGGTCTGTACCACTTCTTGATGTAGTTGTAGTGGAAGTCGTACGTCAACGTCTTGCTGTTGTCCAGAATGGTGAGTCCGCAGTAGATCGGCTTGTTCAGCTTCAGTGACTTCTTTCGTATCTCAATAGCTGCAAAGTTCTCAGTGAAGATCTTCATTGTCTTGAAGTGCGATTGTGATACCAGCTTTGTTCTCTTTCTTCATTGTTGCACAGCTTCACATCCACCCACTTGCGTAGATTCTCCATAGTCTTAACAAAGACGCTGTTATCCATCAGCTTGAAGAAGTCCTTTTCAAATGTGTTCTTGACTTCTTTCCATCTTGCGGTGTTGAAGTCAATGCAGCTCTTCATCCAAGTTGTTTGATCAAACTCGATGATCCTGTGAATCTTAGTCAGTTTCATGCCAAGAGAGAGGTACTGCTTCGGATTTCGGTAGTGGATAATGTACTTAGTTTTATAGTTCAGGTTCAGTATTAGCTTTGGAACCTTTGAGTCACCCATATGGAACTCCTTCTTGAGTCTCTTTGCATAATCAGATAGCATGTTGTTTTCCATGAGGACACTCTCTGGCACGAGCGGGTAGTTGTTGTGCAGGTTGTGAAGCTCCGGTGGATACTCTAAGTCAACTTTGAGAATGTAGCCCTTGGCAGAGTCATCAAGTACTGTTGTCGCATCCAGCATATCCTTAGGATCCATCCACCTATAGCCGCACATGGAAAGTGGTTGACTCATGGCCCAACCATAGAGGTTGTTCGCGTCGAGGTAGATGACGTACTTGCTGTCCTTCGATGCATTGTATGATTTCATGTACTTGTTGTTGGCTTCACTGTACTGATGCGTGATGGCAGAGATGCCGGCTCAGATGCCTTTCTTGATCATCAGATGTAAGTCCACGTCCGTCAACAGCTCCAGAGTTGCGTGGCTCTTTTGCAAGCAAGCATCCCAACGCAACCCGTGAGCCGTGAAGTAATGCACTGGGTCAAGCTTGTAGCTCCTCAGGCAAGTCTCGCAGAAGCTCTCGAAGACATCAGCCAGTAGGAGCACATCCTTCTTGAGATTGAGGTTGTGACACTCACCCATGGTTTGCATGTGAGATGCTTCCATACCCTAAGCGCATGTTGGTAATCTTCATCCTTGATGTGCTCATCACTGAGTTGGCTGTAGAACGCGGCCTGTGGTGGTAGTTCAGTCTCATCGAACCGTTTGAAGTCGTTCATGTAGTCATACGAATAAACTCCCTTCCTGGTGATGAGTTCTCGGGTCTCCGAGTTCAGGAACTCAGCGGTCAGATGCTTAAACTTCTCCATACCCAATGCTTTCAGGTTTTTCACCAGATTCTCGAGTGAGGAATTCATGAACTGTAGGCTATCAATAAACCCCAAGGTCGATGAGTAACACACCACCCTCCTTGATTTTAAAGCCTTCCGCACCTGACCACTTACTTCAAGACCTTTCTCTTGTACAAAGTCATTGAAAGCCTCATAGAAACATTCCCTTTCTCAAGATACCTATGGACAAAGAGCTTCATCTGCTTTTTTGTCACATTGTAAACCAGCATTTCAAAGAGTGCTTTTGTTTTTGTCTCCTTATCTAATTCTAACAGAGCCTCTGCTTTTTTCTCCTTGTTCATATCATAGTATCTATCCGCAAACTCCTCCAGACCTTTTCTCACTTCTTTATCATCTCTCTTATCCCAGTACTTCTCAGCTATGGTGAAACTGGTGTAATTCTCCATATTGTTCAGAATGCATGTGATTTCATCATCGCACTCATCAAGGTGCTGCATGATCAAGTGAGAGTCATACCTGCCGAGATTGTGGAACACAGCCGGAGTTTCACTCGAGTATGTGAACATCAGGTTGCATTTGTTGTGAGCTGCTGCTCTGAATTTACCAGTGAGTTGGCAGTGGTCTCGAACTCTTTCGTCCCCTTTTTCGGTGAGTAAGTTCTCCCCGCAGATGTGGCAATGCGTGGCAGCTTTGAATCTCTCTTCATCCTCACGAGTCATCTGTAATGGCTTTTTCTTATTCTTCAGGATCCAGTTTATGCATTTCTTCTCTCTTTTCAAATCGTCGAGGATTTTTTGAACGCAGTCCTCGCCGTGATACACGACGATGTCTTTGGTATACTTGCCATTGATGCACACGACTTTGTATGTGAATCCACATGGTACGTGCTTTTGATAGTCGTCAGTATATGACTGTTGCAGGTCTCTTTCAGCGTGCTTGATCATCTGAGTGATGGACTTGAAATCTGCGTAGATGATGACAGGCACCTTCAAGCCCTTGGTAAATTTTAACAATGGCACAAACTCATTTTTTTTTGGCTCAGGCAGTATAGTCTTCTGGGAGCTGTTGATTGCCATGCACTCCAGTTCATGCTTGATGAGCAGCTCTTTACGGATAAACGCATGGAGACAGTGTTTACAGAGGTATTTCCTGCATTTGTGTTTATTACAACTGAACATCAGCCTATTTAAGTCCTTGATCAAGCAGTAGCGCTTGTTGGTTCCATCAGCGAAATAGAGCAGATCAACATGCTTCTCAAATCTAGCCTTGGTTGTGCGTAAAGGGTAAACCTCTTTCTCATAGCTGTACACGTTGAGTGAGAGTTTGTTCCGCTCTTCAGAATTTGGTATGTCTCTGAGAGCTACAGGGAAGTCGATCCCGTCAAAGTTAAGCTCACTTTCATGCAGCTTATATTTGGAGAGTCGTTGAGGATCTTTCTCCTGCAGGTGTAAGGCCCCCAAAACACTCCACATGAAGCACTTGTCCTCGTTCTTGATGTTGATGACAGCCTTGGTGTTGCGCATCGTCTTGGGGATCTCCGTGCAGGAAGAGCCTTTGAGAAGGATATGCTTGTACACATTTACTTGGAAGCATAGCAACTTCTTGAAGACCCAGCAGGAGCCTTCCCATTGATTGTTCATGATTCTTGGAGTCAGTTCTTCGACTACTCTGTCCACCGCATCTTTGATCTCCACTTCGCTCATGATCATGTAAGGGTTCGATGCTATGTGTGGCTGAGAAGTCACAGGCTTATCACTTGCCAGCTTGATTATCTCAATCTGAACCGAGGCCAAGACCTTGAGGTTTTTCAGCTCAGAGAGTTTGCAGCGTAGCAACTTTGCGACGTCTTTCTTCTTGCTATTCAGGTAGCTGAACAGGTCTTTGACATGCTTTGCAACACAGATATTGTACCCTTTGTCAAAGCCTTTGAATGCTCTCGCAGCTGTGGTATAGGCTGGCTGTGGTCGTGGTCTAACGGTCTTCCCTTTGAACAACCTTTTGAAGCCGTCAAAGTAGTCTTCGGATGCGGGTGTCCTCTGCTGGTGGTGACCGCACAAGCCATTGGCCTTCATGGTCCAATACTTATACAGCTGTTCCTTCTTTGTGATGGCAGTGCATTTGGCTACAGGTGTCCTCGGCTGGTGATGACCGCACAAACCATTAGCCTTCATAGTCCGATACTTACATGGCTGTCCCTTCTTTGTGATGGCAGTGCATTTGGCTGCAGGTGTTTTGAACAGGCGCTTGCACCCATCCAAGTGGGCGTCGCCGGCTGATCGCAAGGTCAGCTGTAGACACTCAGATCGTTTCATTTTCCTTGGTTTCTTAGTAGAGGGCATTTCTTTAAACCCCTTTCATTTGAGGTCGAGGTGATTCCTTTTGATTGAGGTGACGCCGTACCTGCTATCGATGACAATGGCTGCGAAGGTGACAGCTGTGAAGGCGACGCCGAAGTACCGTTAAATCTTAACGAGGATTTGCCAGAGCATTTTAACGGGGTTTCACTGGGATGCTTAACGGAGATTTTTAATGGGGTTTGACGGCTATAAGTTAATGGGATTTCATTGGGATGCTTAACAGAGATTTTTAACAGAGACCTGAGGGCTATGTGTTAATGGGGGATCTGACAGAGCATTTTAACGGGGTTTGACGGAGTGTGCCAGAACCCCCACCCTCTATACTACTCTGCAACCAAATAGTACTGCATGCAGTACGTTTGTCACCGTTGCCTAGAGCGTACGCCATACAATCTTGTTCGGTATTGTGCAGGAAGCCATGTTTTTGAAGAAGAAAGCACCACCAACCGTAAAGGACAGCTGAGCGAAGAACAGCCCTTCCTCACTCTTGGATCCCAAAACTTTGTACTTTTAGCAGATGAGTATACACCGGTATTTACTCAAAATATCACTTATCACCAGGACATATTTAAATTTGTTTGGCAACATTTCGGTCAGTCAGCTCCGATCTTTGGCAGGCAAATATCACCATTCAGTGATTCACGATGATATATATTTGTCTGTTGGTGAGTTGCCCAGCCCAATCTCTATCGACAGATGTATCAACTGACGGGTTTACATAAAGAATAAGCTCAGTCATGACATGTACATCAACATGTGCATCATGTTATCAAAGAAGAAAGCATCACCAACTAGAAAGAACACCTGAGTGAAGAACAACCCTTCCTCACCTGCAGCCCCAAAACTTATGACTTTTATCCAATAAGTATATAACGGTATTTTGTCAAAAACGTCACTCTGCAGCACCTCAAATTTAAATGTGTTTGCCGACGTTTAGGTCGGTCACCTTCAATCTTCGTCTGGCAAAAATACCCATGGCGATTGATGCAAACGATGATATTGGTATGCTCATCATCAGTTGGTGAGTTGCCCAACCCAACCTCTATCAACAGATGCATTGACTGGCACGCTTACATCACAAATCAGTTCACTTAAGACAGGTAGGCCAGCAACATGTGAATCCCTACTCATCGCTTGATATACATCACAGCTTGGTCAGTCCCAATGCAAAGCCTTGCAAAATGTTTTGGATTCTCACACACCATGTGACAACCCTAGACAGTTGCTAAAAGAGAACGTAGGCGCACTCTGTAGTATATTCTGTTTAAACTATGTAATTGGGGGGATCATGGCCCCTGTAAATTGTGGCTCCTGTAAATCGTGGCCCCTGTCGGAAATTCCCACACAGATGCACAGATGTACATGCAACAAGTGGCACACGCACATGGAACCCTCGCAGGCCCTTCATATGTATTGTAGAACCAGGATTCAGGAGAAAATGTTGGTAGTTTGGGATTTGCCAAGTGACTCCCATTATAAACACAGCAGACCGCTAGCAATGACCCAAGCAACCAAATTCAAAATGGCTACACAGTACTTGCTGTATACAAGAAGAAGGCTACAAGGTCTATTGTTAGGATACAGTGAATGTAGTACTCATAGAAGAAAAGCTGTCGAAGGAGAAGAAGTTCATTGTATGCCTAACTATATGTGTAACTGCCAAACTTGTATAATACATAATCATACCCTCCGCTGGGTTGTACTCAGTGACTGTTATTCATGGGCTCTTAGTTTAAAGTCTACCTTGTCCACCACAGTTAGCCTAATAACAGGTTGGCCAGCCACAGTTGCAGTTTCTCATGGTTGTTGTTGCTTCATCAATATTGTTTCGAACTTTTGTACAGCACATAATTCACGTCAATGTATGAGTTGGACTAATACTGCGTAAAATTTCTCAATTACTTGTTTGACTTGACAGTTTTCTCACAATAAATCATGCTGAAGTTAGTTCTGTTCGACTTAAACAACTTCATCTGCGCAAGTGTCACTGCGGATTTCATGACTGAGGGTTACAGCCTAGAAGTGTTTATTTTTATCTACCAGACCATCTTTAGTCCAGCATTTCTGACAATTACTAGGTCAGTACACCTAGAATTGCAGGTGCACTGTCACCCTCATGAATGATTTTTGCAGCCATTTTATTGTGGGAAAAATGCTATAGCTGGTTCCCTAGGCTACCATTCTCAGAATGTGTACAGCTAGTGCACAAGCTTTCTGGGAAGGAAGATTGACGGATCAGCATTTAGTGCAAAGGTGATTTGATCTAACTTGTCTCTGTTTGTCTCAATCACCTTCCTTCCCTATCTTTTCTGCACCCTTTCACAATGGTAGCATAACATGTATGCATTTACACTCTACAATCCCTACAAAATACATGAAATGAAAAATGAAGGTAAGATTGGGCCTGTTCAAGCCCTCCCAGACATGCAGTTTTTAATAATCTTAGTGTTAATAAAGTGCATTCTGCCTTCCCTTGTCTTTCTTATGACTGGTGAAGCCAGAGGCATTTCTGGGAAAACATCTTATGAAAAAAGTTTTTTTGAGACTGGTGTGCTGGGAAATTCTCTTCATACATGTTTCATGTTTCACAACTGCTCTCAGTTCAGTGGATCCTTAACATGTTGCTGTTTGTTTCGCCAACTGATAATAACTTTCTAACAGAACAACAAACTGTGCAGCCTTCACTACAGTTATTTCACGTTTACTAAGGATAAGAACATTATGTTAAATTTAAAATTTCTGTAACCTGTGGTGATCAAACAGCTACTGTAAAAATACAAATATGAACTGTATTGCAGTAAATATTTTTGTAGTTTTCATATTGTGTCTGAAACTACCAATATGAATAAATTCATCCCTAAAGACATGCTAGAATGCGCTGACCCGGTAGTACAGATGCTTCTTATGACATACAGGCCGCTATAATGCCCTAACTATTACAACTGCACACCTCAAATCTCTACATTATATTTTTCTGTATTCAACTGAAGGCAGCACATTTAGAAGATTCATTAATCTGCTGCAGCCATGAGCTCAACATGAAGTACACATGTGTCCATATAATTTTCTTTTTTGCCAAATTTGTGAGAGATGAAGTTTTGTAGTACCTTGCTAGATGTGTATGGAAGTTTGATGGAGGCTATGAGAAAAACTGCATCAATGAATCAAATACAGACTAATACAATAAGTTCATCAGGCGTAAAGATGGTAGGCTTTCAGGAGAGGTGAACATACGTGTACATTTATAGGTCACATGGAATGTAGGCTGTGTAAGGAGAGGTCAGAAAGCCTCTGAACAAGAGACAAAAGCAGTGCCATGAAGAGCAGCTTAATTACATCACTGGTCAAGAGAACAAGTCTTTACTTGCAGGCCTCTTGCTGCAAAGTGAAATCATTTCTTTTTTCTCTATATATTTTGGGGGCCTCAATTTCTGTGGGGAATAGTGGTGGCTCTATGGTGGCTCATTGCTCGATACACATCACAACATGGTCAAATCAAATGCAAAGCCTTGCTAAAAAAAGCCTTGCGAAGTGTCTGATAGTTGCCAAAAAAGAATGTAGGCACTCCCGTAGGGTACTCTGTACGAATTACTTGTAATTGGGGTTGGAGGTCGGGGGGACTGCGGCCCCGGAAATGTGGCCCCTATGACGAACTCACAGACAGACAGACGGATGCCCAATCATATCTGTGAGAACCCCTCAGCAGTCCCTACCGGGTCAGACTCCGGTTAATAAATTCACATTACCTACATTCATGCTACATGACTGCTACGACGGTTTAGGTGATCCAAGCCGTATCTTTTCAGCGGGGATTGCATGCTCCCTGGTTTTTCACAGCAGGTATGCTTCACCAATTACAAATTTGAGCTCAGCTAAGACCACCTGGGAAGGACATGCAATTTTTGCTAGGATTTCATATTTTGTAGGCAGAATAAGTAAAAGTTTATTTGAAAGTACTAATCTAGCAAGTCTGTGCTACAGTATAGTGTAGGTAAGGAAAATATTATTTTGGTCTAGAAAAGCTTGAATAGCAAAAATTAATAACTGTAAAGTTGTCTTCATAAGTAATGGAAAATAGCACAACAAATATTTTCCGTTACACCTAAACTTGTCAACAAAGCTAGCCATATGTTTACTGTAGTTGAATTAAAGAAAAAAACGTCTGCTCTGCAACATTTACAACACCCATTAATCTTCACGGCTCATTGTGTACGGGAAGTTTTCTCTCCCTGTACATCAGCTGCCTACACCCATTTCTATTCCTCTGCATATAGCTTCTCTTTAGATTTGTGCATTGGTGCTGTCTTCAACTTTGCCAACTCAGTACAAGAGAAAGTCAACACAGGTTTATCCTACAGCAAAATGTGCAAACTCACACAGACAGCAATGCTATCAGTTAAACCAAGCTTTCTCATATTAGCATGATATCATGGCCAGCAATGCAATGACACGCACAGAACGCATGGCCAGTTTTTTTTTGCAAAAAATTTTACCGTCACGAATTTTACTCACGCATCCTTTTGACTGGCAAGGTCTTTCTTCCTTTTG
>JAOWAW010093547.1:0-15951 GCA_028565695.1 Nicola tetela
GAGAGAGAGAGAGAGAGAGAGACAGACAGACAGACAGACAGACAGACAGAGAGGGGGGGGGGGAGACTGACAGACAGACATGACACAAACGTTGTACGATGTCTCTCCATCGATCAATCGCAAAGGAGCGAGCTTCAACTTTGCCCCGTACTCATACCCGGACTGAAATTGTGCAAAAGACGTATTATTGGTAGAAACACGGCGCAGCGAGCGAATTAGTATTTTTTTTGCTCTTCTTTAGGCCAGCACAATTTTTCTCTGTTTCTCGTCCAGCGCGCGCATAGGTTTCGGCAACTGAACTGTAAAAACAGCTCCACCAGGCCTACGCTGTACCTGCGGACGCATGTATGTAGACTGTATGGCACACTTAACAGTAGCTATACCAGCCTATAGTACCGAAATGCATGTAGGCCTAGCCTACCAGTTCGAAAGTCTCACCCGAAGTCGTGCATGTCTGCTTGTTCATGTATATACGTACTTGCATTGCGGGCGGCCTCGCCCTTGGTCGTGACCGCAGCGTACTAGCGTAGGCGATGCTTTGGGTGCCAGGCATCGCGAACGGGGCGGACTTTTGGCACTCAGGGCCAAGGTAAACGATCTGTGGAGTGAGTCGTCGGGAGCGCAGGGATGGCGGCTGACTCTAGCTCAGCGGAAGAGGTTCTGTTTTCATTTCGGGTTGTGGAAGAGTCCAGCTTGAAGTGTTTGTTGTCTTGGAACATCGGCGATGTGGAAGACCACACGACGTTCTTGCAAGTGTTGGAGGAGATCGCGGGTCGTGCGGACTCCTCCAGCTTGCGCGAATTGTTGGTGGGCGTACAGCCTGAGGAAGTAACATGCCTCGTAGGACAGACGAGCACAGCTGAGGACAAGGACTGTGCCATCGTTTCCTGCAAGATACGAGTGGTGCGATGTGCCAAGTTCGGGTCTTACATCACATTCAAGTTGCCCGCCGAGTCGGTGGATGAAGGAAAGGGCGACGGCGTTGTAAACGCTTTCTCCGTGCTGATGGGATCGACGCAGGCTGCTGCCCGCCCTGTGTTTTCGTTGCCGGGAAAGCACCGTCCTCCTGTTGAGCCTAGTCTGTCTTTGCGGGGCGATCTACGTCTTGAAAATGACATAATTGGCCTGCTGCAAGCGAAAGCCTTTGGTTTTCGCAACGGAACAGAACTGACCCTGGCAAATCTTGTACGCCTGCTGCGGTCTATGCTGTTTGATCTGTTACCGCCTTCTCGCCTCCAGCTCTTTCAAGACCGGAATTCACACCTCCCAGAGTTCTTTGCACCACTGTCGCGGAAGGACTTCGAAGATTCCTATAATGATCCGTCAAAGCATGGGCATGGCCATTTGCCACAGTTCCGCGGGTACAGGTCCTGAACGTGGCCGGCAATGTCCATGATGCGTTGCCCACACTGCAGAAGCCAAGCTGGCAAGAAGTGCACAGCAACCTTGGCAAGTTGGCCAAGGACCTTGAGAAGTACGCCGGCTATCTAGAGTCTACTACACAGCGTATGAATGTGCATCATGCACTGATAGAGGCTTCTAGAACACCTCTGCTTGGCTCTTCATCACCTGTGAGCAGGAGGGAAGCCACAGTCCGTACGCTCCAGAAGTCAATTTGCTACTCGTCTGTGGAGGCAGCTCTGCAAAAGACTGCACCGTACGAGACTGCTGTCTTTCTGAACAACTATGCACCTACTGATTGACGAAAGAAGTACCTACATCCATGAGTTGGAGTTGCCATTCCCATTTGAGATGTACTCCTACCACCAAGGAGGCGCACTTGGCACTCTCTGGTGGGTCTGTAGGGCACCACCTGATGCCCTTGAGACGGATTTGACCGCCTCTATATGTCTTGTACAAGAGCTCAACAAGGGCATCCCTGTTTTCAGCATGCGGGCAATGTGATGTGAATTTGTGGACCGGTTTGAACTTGTCTCAAGGACGAGCAGAACAGTTCTCAATGAAATGTATCGCTTCCTCACTGGAGATCAATCAGCATGTGCTGATTCTATTTCAACTGCGGTTCACAACCATCTCCTGCTGTGTCTGGATGCGCAAGATCCAGACATAGTCTACAATCTCCGCCACCTCAATGAAGGCAGGCATTCCAAGTATGATGCCTTCTGGGCTGAGTGCAAAGCTCTCATTGAAGAGCAAGCACTCCAAGCAGTTGACAACCAACAGCACGGCAAAGTGTTGCACATGGCCCAGGCCCTTTCAACACATGACCTGATAGCGCAAGTGGTGAAGCGGCTGCCAGAGGAAGAATGAAGCAATGGGCCTTCAGAGATGTGGGTACACCTTCAAACCCATTTTACACTGCTGCTGGCAGGTACACAGGTTGTCTTGCTTTGAAGCACGCTGTGCAATCCAGGCAACTCAGCCACTCTCCCGTCAATGAGCATTATGCTGCAGCAGTGTTCTGCTACATGAAGGAACTTGCCACCAAAAAGTGTGACATCTGCTCCTTGGTGTTTCAAGATGACAAGCACTCCACAAAGGTTGGGGAACCAGGTCACCCAGTAGCTGCCATCGATCAGGGCAAGTCAGTGCTCATTGGCAGGGATGTAGCCTTTACAGTCGCAGATCATAACTTCACAAAGTTCAAGCTCATCCTATCTGTTGCACTTGTCTGCGATATCCCAGAGAAGATCTCTGAGAGCTTCTACTCAGGTCAGTTAGTTGTTACCTTGAAGGAGAATGCCTTTCAGCCTTCATCGCCTCTTTGCCACACTGTTGAGTTGGTGGCGGATCTCAAGGCTGCTTGTGTGAACACCATCCACAAACCTGTTCTGCTGTTCTACACTGACGGCAGACCAGATCACCGTTTGGCGTTTGGTGCAGTGAAGATTGCTCTTGTGCTGCTCTTCTGGAAGTTGAATCTAGACTAGCTTTTGGCTGGGCGTACGTGTCCTATGAAGCCTTAGAAAAGTCCAGTTGAGCAGTGCATGTCACTGCTCAACATCGGTTTGCAGGCCATTGGACTGATGTGAACAGAGATGCCAGCTGAGAGTGAAGCTCAGACCAAGCAAGTCAACAGCATTAGTGCAGTGTGTGCTGCTGCTGTCAAGCATCCAGGTCCAAAGCAATCCGTTTTAGCTTCGGTGCAGGCCACGAAGGAGCTGGCAATTGATGTTGTTGAATGGCTGCAGTTGCACGACAAGGCTGTGAAGACCTGCCCTGCTGCTACTGAAGAAGAGATTGACGAGCTATGAAGCCTGATGGAGGGCATTGATTCTGAGGTACAGCATGGCAACTCCACACTAGAGGCGCTTAAGAAGCAGGAAACCCTTCGGAAGTTCTTGGATCGCACCACCACCAGCCGCCACTACTTCTTACTCATCCAAAAGTGTGGCAAGAAAGATTGTGCCATCTGTGGTTCTCCAACCTTGTCTCCAGGTCAGTTCTAGGAGCTACACAAGTTTCCTGATCCTGTGTCAGATGATGGAGGACACCACTTCAAATCCTTCGCCAAGCTATAGGGCACCAACACGAGCGAGGAGCATCGCCCTTCAAAGAAGGCTACAATAGCAGCAGGAAGCAAGCAGCAGCAGCAGCAGCGCAACAAAGTCAGCTCATGTTGGTCCAGATGGCATGTGGCTCGTTGCCGAGACGATATGCAATTTTGTCATGTGCACAGAATGTGCAAAGCCCCGTTGCCTCTATGCGAAAGGCAAGTTGACGCCAAGCAAAGCTACCCTTGTGGAGATAGTGCAGGAAGACTACCTTTACGTCTGTGGTGCACCGCTGGTTCCTGATGACCACTCTCTGAGCTCCACACTGATAGTGAGGACGGGTATGGACTGCTCAAATGAAGTCAAACACCAGTACTTTTCTGCATGACGAGGGTTCCCTCCCATGTGCTATGCCTGCGGATCACACAACCCCCTTCCAGTTCCTGACGAGACTGCTGGGTGCTACCAGACAGTGCACCCTGTTTGCACTGATTGCAAAACTGCTGGAAAGAAGCTGCATACAAGAGGTGAAAGAGGAAGCAATTTCAGAAATGATCATGAGACATTCTGTGATCCCACCTGCACCTTGTCCAGGCCCATGGAATGAATTCGTTTGACGGTCACCTTGGATCTCTCTCTCTCTCTCTCTCTCTCTCTCTCTCTCTCTCTCCCTCTCCCTCTCCCTCTCTCTCACACACATACACACAAGCACTCTCTCACACACCCTCTCTTTCTTTTCTTTTCTCTCTCTTTCTGTCTGTCTGTCTGTCTCTCTCTCTCTCTCTCTCACACACACACACACAATAGTATACCCTACTACTACCTGCTATTGACAGTGTGTACTCCCGTCTTGGTCTCAGATCTGTGCTAATTTGAGGCTACATCTAGTATATAAATAGTTCTGATATTAAACTTTTTCTCAGGCACAATATCCTGTGTTGTATCCCTCCACAATGTGGTGTGTCTGCTTGTGTGTTAGCAATGGACGGTTAGGTTAGTGAGGGCCGTGAGTTGTGAGGATGTATTCATCCCGGTTCACTGCATCATAGAACAGTGCTTTAATACTGAAGTATATGCAGCTGGTGGCAGCGTGTGATGACAGGTATCAATGCATGCATGGTCAAGTTGCTGAGCGGATCAATCCCCCTCGATCTGTGAAGTCACTGTTGTATGCCATCATCGCACATATTAAAGGTTGTGTATTTCCAAATGGTTTCTTTTTTTCGCGCGCGCTCATAGGTTTCTGGCTCTGACCAGGACGAGAAACAGAAAAAAAAATTGGGCTGGCCGTACCATGTCTGGTCACCTTCGCCAGAAACTTGGACTGGCCAAGGTTCGGTTGGCCGCGCACGTACTACAAGGCCAAAACCTCCTCGCTTCATTATATTCGACGACCAGACGGATGGTCACAAACGTTTGCTTCTTGTTCACCTGATGGAAACATCTGCGAAACTGTGGTCAACTCGCTCGATGATCGAGCTGCGTCTCCACCAGTGAAATCAAATTATGGTTTTCCTCGATTCTGACCTATCCGGCGAAGAACAGGAGCTGTTCCAAATGTTTACCCAAGCAGACGGCGAGAACACGGGGCTATAAATTCAACTTCTCGACGCCGATGATCTGGTGGTGGCCCTCCAGGTCCGCATTTTTTTTATTAAATGTTGACCTTCCCTTGACGAATCAAAAATCTGGACCTGGACCTACAATTTCCTTGTTGTCTAGCTTTCAACAGGACTTGGAACGAGCAGCCATTCAAGCCACTCAAGCCGGCGTGCAAACTTCGACACACCTTGTAGCGAGCTTGGCTACTCGCACGACGCGACAAGACTCGCAACAACCTTTTTCTTTACCGAAAATAAACTTGCCCAGTGTTCAGAAGATATTTTACGTTCACTACCTTGTGTGCCTTTCTATTGTCTTGTAAATATGCTTCTATTTCTGTCTTTCCTCTACTTCGCTAAACCTTTCTATTTCTGTCTTCTAGTATTCTTTCAGGCAAGTACTTTAACTTCCATGCACATTATCGTACCATTTTGAGGTCATGCATTTCATGACTCACGCACCAGGTCCATGGTTGTACGGTATTTATCTGGTTTATTTTTTTGAATGCCTTTTTGTGGCTTGTTTCAAGAATGTCTGTTAGAGTGACAGAGGTGTAGAGTTTTCGTTTTATCTCCATTCGTCTGTTGGAGTCGTATTAGATGCGGAGATATCAAGAATAATATATTAAGCGAGATCAGAACATTTTTAGTAGCAGAGGACGGTTCGGATGGTTCGATAGTTCGTAATTAGGCGATTGACGTGGAAAACGAGTACAGTGGTGAGTGAAATGATGGAAGACGGCGATAGTAGTGGTGAAGAAAGAGCGGATGTTCAAGACCCAATAGCTTTAAACGTAAGAAAGACTTGGAGCAAACGAGACTTTACCTGTTCTAGAAGACAACTCTTAGTTTATCTTGGTCACGGGGACAACGAGGAGCGCATCCGTAAGGGATGTAACGATTTGAAAGCGGCAGTCTCAGAACTGATAACAAATTTAACAGCACTTGGGGAATATTTCTCAAAAAGGGAGACCTCCAATCATGGGAGAAAGTTTCACCGGAGATGGAGAAGGTAGAAGAGGACTTCACGGCGGCTGAAGACAAAGTAGCAGAGTTTTTGTCGGCCAAGGTCACTGAACGCCCGCAGGCATGCACGCTGGCAAGGGTAAAATAAGCCATTGGAAAGCAGGAATCCAGCCTACCAAATCCAGAGGAAAACATGCAGAACCAAAGCTTCACGCCGGTGAGTGGACACGAACTCTTTTCGATCACACGTTCCGTCAACATGATACATGTACTGATGGATCTGGAGTTGAGGATTTCGGCCATGTGCACAAACACAATAAAAATGGCATCGTTGAACAGGATGACTGCGCACGCACGAAGTCCGTGACAACATTGACTATGCAAACCATGTCTATGGCAACTGAAAGGAGCGAGCCCGCGTCAGCGTACGGGTTGGCAAGATCAAGTGAGAGAGTGCATGTTCCAGTTCCAGTCATGACCTCGCCCGCAGCTGAGCCGATTAGGCTGGCTGCAGATCGAAGCGAAGAGGCGTCAACTCGCTTTTACCGGCACTGGGGACTTTTGAGAGACCGCCGCCTGGGAATCAATCTCCAGCTGTGTCCCAATCAGCAACCTCATTGAATTCGGAACCGAGGGTGAAATTTCGAACCGTCCCGACAATCAACCCTAGACGAGGAAGCAACATGACGCGAGTGTTGACACAATCAAATCCAAAATTAAAAATAATTTGAGCCGGCTCACGCGAAAAGGGACCTTATGGCATTTTTGGTCAATTTTCAGTTTTTTGGATAATCCTGTAGCCCATTATCTCACAATTGCAGCATTGAAAACCGTTTTGAAAAATCTCGTTCCATCACTGAGTTAAGGGTGTTTTGTAAGACCACCTGAACAAGAATTTTGCAAACTTGACACATAGGCCAGACTTCTTCAAACTATGTGTACTATTATGTCAGTATAGAGCTTCCCAGCAAGAGAAATGTCTGTCTGTTTTCAAAATTAATATACGGATAAGAACTAGAGCCAACAAAAGCTTTCTTTCACTCCCCTTGACACAGACAGGACAAAATCATTGACCAAAATAAAAAACCTGATAACCTGATCGCATCTCATGACAAAGTCCTTGTAGAAAAAATGACTGTTAAAGTTCCTCCTCAATTGTCTCAGGCAGACGGTCATTCTTCCTGTGCTGCTGGTGGTGGAGAAGGGTAGAGTGAGTCCTTAAGGGCATCAGGGACAAACAGTCGAATGTCGCTCTACAGGTAAGATGCCCTGTTCCTGGAGATTCTGGCAGAGGGAATCACAGGTGGAAGTCCAGCCTCAATCAGCTGCTCCTTTCCAGTCTTTAGCAGTGTTCTCCTTCTGTTGCTCACCACAATACCTGGCAGCGGCCTCATCGTCGTCCACTCGTCGATCAAGGGGGTGAACTTCGTCGATGTCGCTCTCCAACGAAGAGCTGCCGTCCACGCTGAGTCGTATCTGCCGAGCACCACTTCCACGCTCGTTGGTGTTGTTCTCTCCACTGCTTTCGCAACTTTCTTCATCCCCAGCCCTAGCTCTCTATTCCCAGGAAGTCATCGTCGTCGTCCTCCATCAGCTGGCAAAGAGCTTCATCGACGGTAAATCGCTGCAAACGGCTCATGCTTGTAACCTTCGAGCGACGTCGATCACGACGTGCTTCTCAAAAGAAGGACAAAACTTCAAGCTGCCGTAACTTTGCTAAACAGCGACCGATTTTCATCAATCAAAAACTGGAAGAAACTTTGAAGTAAGAGCTGTCCAACGCCACAAACCACATTCAGATGCAATGCATCAGTGTTGCGCAATAGGTACTCAAAGTCATGGCGTCTCATGGCGTCATGATTTTTCATGATCGAACTTTGACACGCGATATCTCAAAACCGCGGCCGGGGCCATAAGGTCCCTTTTGCTGAGATGTGGGCGCCGATTTATTTCGGCAAATGAAGCGGATATCAATACCAGTGTTTAATGGAGAGAAGAAGTCCTACACTTCGTGGAAGGCAGCATTTATCGCGTGTATCGATAACACGACCGCAACATCAGAGTTTAAGTTACTGCAATTCAGGCAGTACTTGAAAGGAGGAGCCTTGGCAGCAATTGGAGGCTTAGGCCCCCCAGCAGCAGCTTACGATGCTGCGAAGACACGCCTGGTATGAAAATTTGGCGGAGAACGACGTCTAATCGCAACTTTCATGGAGGGGATTGAGGCATTCAGGATTGTACGACACGATAGAGCAACAGACCTAGAGAAAGTTGCCGATCTATTGGACATCACAGTTGTAAACCTGAAGGACGCGGGAAGGTACGATGAACTTGGGAATGGCACATCCTACACAACCCTCCAGAAGAAACTGCCTGAGAGTCTCCTGGCTCATTTTCATCGGTGGATAGTTGGGAACACAAGAGAAGATTCTGTTGAGACGTTTTGAGAGTGGGTCTGAACTGTACCTGTGGTGCTGGTTGCTGGCTGGCAACGACTCAAAGTAAACGCACTGTTGAACGATGGGAGTACCAAGACTTACTTGAACGCTAGTGTAGCTTCAGAGCTTGGACTTCAAGGGCAATTGGGGAAGGTGACGGTTAACGTGTTGAACGGTCAAGTGAAAACATTTGAGACTATGCCTGTGGAAGTTGAGCTGCAGAGCGTGAATGGCCGGTTTGCGACAACGTTGACCGCGCCGACGACAGAAAAAGTCACAGGAAATATGCAAGCATTTGATCAGGAAAAGTGCAAGCAGCAATGAAGCCACCTCTGCACAATTCAATTTTCACGTCCAGCACATCCGCTGATAGTTGATCTTCTCATCGGCATCGACAATAAAGAGCTTTATGCATGCTGCAAGGAAGTGTGAGGTGGACCTGGCGAGCCATCAGCGCGGCTGACACTGCTTGGTTGGACGTGCGTTGGTGCAGTTGAGCTTGGAAGTACTGAGACCACCTGTGCGACCACTGGGTTTGCAGGAATCATCTGCAGTATATATCATAGTCAAGAACCAGACGACAACATTCTGACCAGTGCAATTGTTCAATGATTTTGGGAAGTTGAAAATGTAAAGACTTGCCCAGAGGTGGATGTCATGTCACAAGAAGAGCAAGGAATTGTGGCCTCCACAAAAAGTCACTTCGACAAATCAATGGTTGATATCAAGTCTCTGTCCTGTGGAGAGTGGAGCGAGATCAAGCACGGACATCAAACTATATGACAGCAGAAGGCCACCTAAAGTCAACAGTCAAACGGCTGTGCAGAACGCCAGACATAGTGGCAGTTTATGCGCAAACAACAGAAGAGGACAAGATGAAGGGATATATCCAGAAAGTCAAACCAGAAGAGGAAAGGAAGGAACGGTGGTATCTGCCCCATTTTCCCATCATTATACCTGCCAAGGAAACGACAAAGGTATGGATTGTCTTCGATGTGTCAGCTCAACATAATGGTCTGTCGCTGAACAATGGGGTGCATCAAGGTTCAAAACTTCAAAGAAATCTTGTTGGAGTTCTACTGCACTTTCAGCGCTATTCAGTATGTGTGATGAGCGACGTGAAAGAGATGTACTTGCAAGTACAGCTCGCACCAAGTGATCGCTCATTTCACCGATTTCTGTGGCAATCAATGTCAGAGTTGGAAAAGAGCAAGATAACTGAGTATGAATTCAATTGAGTAGTTTTCGGTGTGAATGTGTCACCATTTCTGGCTCAGCTCGTAGCTCAAGAGCATGCCAGATTGTTTCATGATGAGTTTCCAAGGGCAGCAGAGACTGTTCTTGCCTCAACGTATATGGATGAATCAGGGGATTTGGTGCAAGACACGTCAATGGCCATAACATTATTTGAAGAGTTGAGAACTGTGGCGTGGTGCTGGGATGCGGGTGTAAAAATAGCTATCCAATTCTCCGGAAATTTTCGCAAGAGTCCTGGAAGAAGATCGTGCATCCAAGGTTAACCTCACCGATGGACAGTTACCATCAGTCAAGACACTTGACATATTGTGAGTGGCAACAGAAGATGCCTTCCAATTCACATTGAAGGCACCTGGAGAGCAACTCATGGTGACAAAGCGCAACGTTCTAAAGAAAGTTGCTGCCATATTTGACCTGTTAGGAATGCTTGCTCCAATCACTGTTCAAGCAAAAATGCTATTGCAAGACATGTGGATTGCTGGCTTGAACTGGGATGAATTGTATGAGGAGAATCTTGCAGAGCAAGTTTGGAAGTGGCTATCAGAGTTCCCTGATCTTGCCACACTGCGGATGCCACGTTTTCTGCAGCTTGAGCATGGAGATGCCAAATCATTCGGCATCCACGTATTTTCGGATGCATCGGAGAAAGCGTATGGCGCTGTGGTGTATGCAAGAAGCGCATATGAGGATGGAATTGTCGCAACAAGATTTGTGATCGCAAAGACTAGAGTAGCGCCAGTTACTGCAATGAGTATTCCACGTCTGGAGCTCATGGGTGAGGTCCTTGGGGTTCAACTTGCAGTCTCAATTGCAGATGCAATTCATGTAGCCATCGGGGGTGCTACATTTTGGACTAACAGTATGGACATACTGTGGTGGTTGACTTGTGCAAGCTGCAGTTTCAAACCTTTTGTGGTGAATTGAATTGGGGAGATTCAGAGCCTTGTTGAGCCTACTCAATGGAGGCATGTACCTGACGAGCTGAACCCAGCAGATTTGGCACCACATGGATGTCCAGCAAGGACGCTGATTGACAGCCCATCTTGGTGGAGAGGACCAGAGTTTCTACAACAAGAAGAAGAAGCTTGGCCACTGCACATTGCCGGCAACAAGTTCAAGGCAAATGCGACCAGCAAGAACGAGATGAAGAATGCATGTACTGACACGTTTCTCATTCAGGAATCTCATGAAGAAGACAAGTCGTGGCGTTTGTAGCCATGCCAGTTCTTAAGTTGGCAGTGTTTAACTCATGTCAGTGCTTGGGTGTACTGATTCATCAAGAATTCTTGTTTGCTAGCAATAAACCGAGCTCAAGGTGAACTCACAGTAGAAGAAATTGAAGAAGCTGAGCTGATGTTGATCTGAGCAGCTCAGTTGAGAGATTTAAAAGCAGAGCGAGCTGTAGTGGAAAAGAAGAAGGAGCTTGCGAAAGGTAGCAAGTTGATTGGATTGTGACCATGGCTGGATGAGTGTGGTTTGTTGCGTTGTGGTGGGTGGCTTCAGAATGCAACATGCCTGTCTGAAGAAGCACACTTTCCAATCATCCTACCTCGGAGTAGCTGGGTCACAAAGTTGATCATTAAGCATCATCACGAATAAGCTAATCACGCAGCAGGCACTAACCATCTGCTTGCAATATTGTCAATGTGTTACTGGATTGTGTCTGCAAGAGAAGCAATTCGGGAGTGGGAGCTGCATTGTGCAAAATGCTGAAGGGTGAAGGCACAGCCAGCGAGTCAACTGATGGCACCATTGCCAAGTTCACAGGTGAAGCCATCCTTGCGAGCATTTTCAGAATCAGCAGTGGATTACACAGGGCCATTCATCACAGTGCAAGGTCAAGGAAAGTGATGACAGAAGAGATATTTGTGTCTGTTCACCTGCATGGCTACATGAGCAGCTCACTTAGAATTGGCCTATGGGTTGGACGTCGATTCATTTCTCAATGCATTCTTTCGAATGGGAAATTGACGTAGATTTCCAGCAATCATGTTCTTGGATAACAGAACAAACTTTTTTGGAGCAGCAAATGAGTTGAAGCAATTGGTTGCTGAGCTGGATCAAGAAAAGATTCAGGGAATGATGGGCAGTTACGGAGTGCAATGGAATTTCATTCTGCCGGCAGGACTGCACTTTTGAAGGCTATCTATGCTATTCTAGGTACAGCTGATGTAACTGACGAAGAGCTTATGACAGCGTTCACAGGGGCTGAAGCATTGATAAACTCAAGACCTCTGACCTACCAGTCTGCTCATTCAGTGGATGACCTACCACTGATGCCAAATCATTTTTTGTTTGAGCAAGTTAGTGGTTCTTTTGCACCCGAAGTTCTCGACAACGCTTTGTTTAACCCAAAGAAACAATGGTGACGAGTACAGGAGCTTGTGCAACATTTCTGGACACGTTGAATGAGAGAATGGCTCCCAAGTTTGAGCAGTCACAAGAAATGGTTTCACAACAAGCGAAATTTGAAGGTTGGTGACATTGTCATTGCCATGGCTACAGGAACACCACGTTGCACTTGACCACTTGGTCATGTTGTACAAGTGTTCAAAGGTCAAGACTAGAGAATCCACGTCGTCAAAGTGCAAGTTGGGAAGAAAGAGTCTGTCCAACCAATTAGCAAGTTGTGTCTGCTGGAAGCAGCTGACTGAAAGATCTGGAACTACTGTTGTTGATGTTGGGTTCTCATCAAGGAGGGAGGATGTTCAGAAGATAACTGTCCCCTCCCTCTCTTGTTCTATTTCTGTACACACTTGTCCTACTTCCGTACACACTTACACTTGCTGTCCTACTTCTGTACACACTTACATGTACACTTGCTCTACTTTGGTACAGACCCACCCTTTTTACTCTTGCATCCCCAAGTACCCATTCTTGCTCTCGAGAAGTCTCCTCGCAGTTAGAGTTCATCAGCTCGGCCTTCTCCTTTCTCTCTCCGCTAATAAAGATATGACTTAGACTTGGGTTGTAGTGTTCTACGTTAGTTGGCATTACTGGCGTAGTATGTACATCTTGAGCACATCCAGTTTCGACAGCGATATTACAATGTGGCCTCAGTTTTGGGAAATGTTTTCTTCGTGCATTGACAATCGTGGGGATTTGGATTCCACTGTCAAATTTACCTACCTCCTTGGATGCCTACAGAAAGAGGTCAGTCAGTGAAAGTGGTTTCAGGCCTTGCTGTCAGTGCCAGTAATTACTGGACCACAGTTCAAATATTAAAGGACCAGTTTGGCAAAAAGGACGCTAGTATTGACACCTTGTAGAGCCATTTGAGACGTTTACCTAACTCACTAAGCTAAAAATGGGAGAACAACTGGACCATCAGAGACTGCTGATCCAACAGTTATTAAGCAAGATTCCTCTTCAGGTCAGACAAAAGGTGGAAGAAAAGAAATCTAATCCAGTCCCATGGACAACTTCTACCTTACATGATGCAATCAAGGACTACATTGATGTACAAGAGACAGCAGCCCGTGTACACCAACAAAGCATGCTTAAAGTTCAATCACCCTCACTCTTTCTGTGGACCCAGTTCCCATCTATATCTTTGTCTGTGGCACACCATTCCTACAACTAGAAGATTTTTGGAAGTTGGACACTATTGGTGTCACTGACCATCTTCATGCTCATTCTGATGATGACATTGCTGCAGAACATCTTTCACATATGCTGCAATATGATATAAACAGTCAACAATACTCGGTCTCCTTTCCATGGAAAGACAATGCAGATGATCTGCCAATGAACTTTGATATTGCTTTCACAAGGATGAAGTCTCTCTCTAAATGCTTCACTCAAGACCCAGATCTCTTCCAGAAATATGACCACGTGATCCAACAACAGATGGTTGATGGGATTATCGAGAAGGTCACTCCTGACTCATTTGACACCAACCAGTGACAGCACTATCTGCCACATCGTCCAGTGCTAACGCCCTCAAAGGCTACTACAAAGCTACACGTTGTTTATGATGCATCAACTAAGCGCCACAAAACCGATCTCAGCCTGAATGAATGCCTACTGTGTGGCCCTGTACTTCTTCCAGATTTATGTGGTGTTCTCCTACGTTTTCAGACCTTTCCTATCGCTATCCTAGCAGATATTGAGAAGGCATTCTTGCAGATCAACATCAAGCTGACAGATCGAGAGGTGACACGCTTCTTATGGTAGAAAGACAAATCTCAGCCAGCTGTTGTGGATGACAATCCAGACATGTACCGTCTTTGTCGAGTGCCCTTTGGTATCATCTCTAGCCCATTCTTGCTTCAAGGCACTATCAAACATCATCTTGATCACAAAGACCATCCGGCTGCACCGCAAGTTGCCAACAACCTCTATGTGGATAATGTTGCACTTGGTGCATCCACTCCTGATGAAGGTTATGATCTTTACCAAGCCTCCTAGAAGATTTTCATTAAAGCCGGCATGAATCTTTGTGAATGGGCATCAAACTCTCTCTAACGTTGTTGGAGTGACTACCACTGCCAGATGTTTTCACAGGTTCAGTTACAAAGGCTTTGGGTATTGTGTGGCATACCCTGTCAGACACAATCCAACTCTTCGCTCCTGACACACACACACACACACACACACACACACACACACCTTACACTCTGTTATGACCAAGAGTCAGGCCTTGCACTGCAGATGTGGTGTATTCAACCCACTGACTTTGCTCAATCCTATGGTATTTCACAGCAAGATGTTCATGCAAGCTTTGTGGAAGAACAAGCTGACATGGGATGATCCCCTGCCACCTGTACTTCAACAACAGGGGCAGACTGTATCTCATCATCTCGCTGATGTACCTATGGGGGAAATTCCTCAACTGATGACTGTTGCTTCTCACCCAATAGTGTATCAACTGATTACTCTCTGTGATGCCTCAGCCTGAATGTATGCAGCTGCTACATACCTTCATACTGTAACTTCCATTCATACTACTGTGAACCTTGTCTTCTCCAAGATGTGTCTTGCTCTCACATCGACAGGATCACAGAAGAACAGTACACTTACGATTCTACGACTGGAACTGCTTGCTGTTTTGATTGGAGTTCGTACACACAACTTTGACAACACCGCAGACATTGGAACAAGAGGACTTTCTGCTGAGGAATTGATGAACTCCTTACTCTGATAGCATGGTCAAGCATGGTTGAAAGATCCCACCCATATCTGGCCAGATGATGTCCTCCCAGCTGTCACTCCAGATGAAGCATTGCATGCTCAATCACCTGGTTCTTCTCCCCAACCACCGATGCATGTGGCCTCTGTGTCCACTGACACTATACTCTATCACATGAGGAGACTGACAGTTTATTACTTCCTTTGTTGTTGTGTTGGGAGCTGATGTGCCTTCATGCAGTCACATGCTAAGCTTACAAAATTACAACTAAATCTTTCTTTTTTCCTTTTGTTGCCCAGGAGTGTCATGATGACTCATGAACGGCTTCCTTTGACCTTATGATGACTAACTTGATCAAACACATGCAATAGTACAGCTCACTTACACACACACGCGCGCGCGCGCGTGCTTCTTGCTTGGCTCGCACAAACAAAAACGTTGAAGAGATGTGAAAGGTAGGCAATGGCTCTTGTCATGAGGGTTGGAATTATTCACAGAAACACACATATATATGCATATACAAGCATGTATGGCAGCTGAAATTAAAAGGAAGAGTCAAGTGCCAAATATGTGATAGAGCATGGGCGTATGACAACAGCTCCAAAAGATGCCAGCTGTGCCTAATGGAGAAGCCGACAATTCTCGTCGCCAACAAATCGACTGCGCAAAATCGAAGGACTTAACTAGTAACTGTCACTCGCAAAATAAGTATTGCCTGTCTAATTTTTCTGCTGTCACGTAAAATTCTCGTATCGGTTTGCGCTAGGACTCACACCATTTAGTAGATAACCTTGTAGGTACCACATGTGTGTTAGCCCCCTGTACCTAATTATTTGTGGAGCCAGTTGACTTGAGGTGTCATCTGATGATTGCTGTGCATGAAACACTGCATCACAACTGGAAGAAGAGTCTGAGTTGTTTGTTGCTCTATTCCTCAGTGTAAACGCTCTACCAAAGGTATTGAGCACTCTGGGCAAGGGTAGCACTCTGCTTCCGTCTGTTTATATATATATAATTTATTTATACATAATAATAATAATAATAATAATAATAATAATAATAACAATAATAATAATAATAATAATAATAATAATAATAATAAT
>JAOWAW010093658.1:0-15949 GCA_028565695.1 Nicola tetela
GAGATGGAGCTGGCCTGGGTTGGGGTTGCTCTTCGTCGCAGCAGCGAAAGCAGGGAAGGGCGAATTGCCGCTGTTTCGGACGTAGATGTCCACCTCAGCGATTGCAGCGGCGTTGCTGATTTCTGAGGCTGGAACTTCATTCGTGAAATTCAATGTGTAGGTACCCGCGGCAGCATTGGAGTGAGAGTAAGTCTTCGATGTGCTCCCTTGGCTGATACCGTGATTTCCATAGTACTTGTCACTCGACGGCCCAATAGGAGTAGGTTCAGGAGAGGTAGTTTGGTTAAAAAGAACTGTTCCGTTAGGAGCAATAAGAATGTAACTCACAAGGCCGTGGCAGGGAAAAACGGAGATTTCCAAGGGGCCTATGCTGGTGCGGGAGGTCGAGAAGGTGGCCTGCTTCGCGCCAGTTGTGGGTACGCTCAAGTTGTTGTCGCCAAGTTTCAATTCATCCCCTGCCCACGCACCAGTTGAATAGATGACCAGAGCATGGCAAAGGACAAGGCTGAACAAACCAACTTTGCCCATCTCTACCCACTTCTCCAAAGGAGCTCCACGTGGCCTGCCGACAACACGACTGAGCCTCTAAACTGGCGTGGCTGAGCTTTTGCAGTTAGTTCAGTACATGTAGACCTACGCGTATGCGTACTCCATGGAGTACTTATGGTGTTCTTTCGGCGAAGTCTCGGTCTGACTCACTCCCTGAGTCACATTTGCGCAATGCGCTAGCTCGCGCGTTATGCGTGAGCTGAGCCGAGCTTGGACGTAAACATGCTATTTTAGAATTTTCGACTTCATGGGCTGTTTCCTGGCACGGTCGGTTCGGTCACGCACCAATCCAAAGCTCCTCTCTACCAAGAGAAGTACTCTCCTTCAGTCCATTTTATCGTCTGTTGATCAACACTCGATCGAGCTCGTCTTTGCTCACCGCCGTGTCATTCGTGCTGGATATGTATCTACGATGTGTGCGTCAGCCTTCCTTATAATAATAATAATATCCTGTGGCATGAGCAGTGTCCTTGTGTTTTCTCATCCTCGGTTTCTCAACGTCTCCCCTCTCTTGTTCGTGTATCTTCTGTTCTTTGGTCTGAACCAATATTCTCATCGACTGTAGGGATTCAGTGATAATTTTTGAGGTGGGTCAGGCGGGAGCAAAATGTGTCCAGCTGAAATTTTGAACCCTGGTCAGCTGTGACACAGTTGGGAAAGGAGAAATTTAAAAAAATCAGGTACCGGCGAAACGAAACGAAACGGGGCCTGGCGTTAATTACGGTCGAGCGGGTCGCTAAGTAGGCGCGCAAGCCTCAAGTTACTATAGTATAAACATGTACTGAAGTATGGTACTTCATCCTGCACATGTAGGACTACTACTGTACGTAAGGCGCGAAGTATAGTCACGCACATGTGGGGGCCTAATAAGGGGCCCTACTACAGTAAAACCAGTGGTTTATGACCACCGGTTTTAGCTATAGCAGCCACCTCTGATATCCGACCTATTTTCCACTAGCAATGTTACCCGTGCTTCGCACGGATCATTGAATGTGGATCGTGCACATGATAGCATAGCTACGCGATTATGAGGTCAGGATGACTGTCATAGGAAAGTGAATAGTTGTAGTGGCGCTGCATTATTGCATCTACCTTCCGTTGGTCGTGCAATTGCTCTTTCAGCCCGCCATTCCAGCCGAGCTCGCCTTTGTTCCCCACATTCAAGGCTTTGTGCAAGCGCAGTGCTTTCACGATCTGCTTCAAGGCGAGCTCGGCTTTGTTCCTCACCTTCAAGACTTCGTGCAAGCGCAGTGCTTTCACGATCTGCTTCAAGGCGAGCTCCCGACCCGACCGGTTGCACTGTGCGGCAGCATTCGCGCATATTATACATTTGGGAAAGTTGGCAGCATGCGCTGAACATTAGACTTAGTCGTGCGCATGCTTTGCACGGGTCATTGAATGTGGTTCGTGCACATTATGCACGTGTGCCTGAAAGCGGCACATTTGTTTACTGTAATCCCACTTAATTTCGGTCACGATTAAAATTCGGTAATTTCTGTACGAGCAAAGAATTACTAAATTTAATCCCGACCTAAATTTTTTCAATCCCAATTGAAATTAACGGAAGACACGAAAGTGAGTAATGGAAGGTAGTATTGAAGACGTTTCGGCGTCTACGCCGTCTTCAGTTCAGAAGGATCAAGATTGGCTAAACGAGAAAGAGAGTACAGGAGTTTTCGCGCCCATAGCCTAGGCTGTCACGCATTGTCTACATGTAGAGGTGACAACCGGCTGTGGTTCAAGGTTTATGAGACTCAACAAATGATAGAGCGCTGGAGTCGGCGTTGGCCATGGGAACATGCGCTCGTCGGCCTTTGGAAGGCCGATTTCAGGGTTTTCGAGGGAGGTAGGAAAGTCGTCTATACGATCATGACACATCCGAGATGTTGAGGAACGATCTCGGATAAGTCTGGTGCGAATCGGTTCAGTCGTTTTTGAACGTATGCCTTACAGACACGGACGAAAATACATGTATATAATTATTAAATGCACGGACGATGCTGCATTGAAATTAACTTGCTTTTTACCACCCCCTGTCGAACGCAACCAACAACCGCCTAGCATTGCACCACGGAGACTTTTCACCTGTTATTACCGACCGCCGCAGACTTTTTCACCGGCACTGGCACCCTCAATCGTAAATGTAGGCCTACACTCGTATACTTTCGGTTCATACTGTCCTCGTATGTTATTGTCTACTCATGTCATGAAACTACCACAAAAACAGTCCTCATGTACAAGCCACGCATAACTATAAGCCGGCCGTTACACTTACGTCTAGAGCTAGAGATTCGTAGATACTGTACATCAGCGTACACTGTGTAGCCCTCCGTGTTGTAGCCGGTCTACAGTACATTGTAGTGTATCCGGTCGTACCGTGGTTAGACCTGACGCTTCCAGGCCTATTGTTGCGGTTCAAACCGGAAACTACTGTCTCCAATGTATCTACAAGTCAATATGATCTGCCTGACCTGGCTGCCACGTCCACGTACAGCAGGGTTTGTACATGTAGCAGACTACGTACGTGGCAGTCAGTTAGTTTACAACCATTTTCTGGTTCATCTATTGGCCCAGGCTCGTAAGCCTTGAAAAAAGCTCTAACGTTTCGGCAAACGCCTTCATCAGAGGACTCTCTCATTCCTCTGATGAAGGCGTTTGCCGAAACGTTAGGGATTTTTTTCAAGAAACTAACTTGTGCGATGTTTTGCTAATTTCGCACGTGTCACCGGCCCGTACGCCTTCCCCGAGTGGACAATCCCACGTTTGGTCGCTAACCTGCGCGTCTGTTGTGTGTACACAGTAATCAATATTTTTTTTAACACAACTCTTGTAATATAATACCTAGAAGCATGCCACTGTACATAACTCAAGTTATTACATGGAGTCTAAGCTGTAATATCTGTACATACATCTGTATTATATTAAGAGAATTGTTTTGTTCCTACTACTATTACATCACTGATGTAATAGTAGGGAGGAACAAAACAATTCTCTTCGCCGAATGATACTCTCTCGTGGTCTTTCCACGCCCAGCTAGTCTCATTAAGATGTAATAGCTCAAAGTGCGCAGGTCTCCTACATTAGGTGGGCATAGGTGTCGCTCTACGGCTGATGGAGGACGACGTCGCGTTTTCGATCTTGCGAGCAGAGTCAGATCAGATTGGTAGGCAAAGTTCAACCTGAGCAAATGTTCCCTCTTATCGACACTGCGGCCAAATTGCTGACTCACGTTTGGCGATCTGCGTTCGGGGCCGTGGCCACAGATTCCCACACAACATGAATAGACGTCTTTGGCGTGGCGCCAAGTCTGTATCTATGGTTACGGAAATGGCGTCATGCCAGCCAACGCCTACGAAGCTGTAGAAGTTTGTAGTTTGTCCAGATCTGAAAGCGATTGTTCGTCGTTCGTTTCGCTTTCACCAGCAAACCTTCGGGCTCTTTGGCAGTCAGCATGTCCGCACTGGAGAGAAGGGCCTGGCGACTAGTCTCTGCTTTCATGATTCTTGTTGGTGAAATTCTGTTGGCACAGGAAACTTGCATGCCAGCTTCCAAGTTTTGCAGATTGACTGCCCGACGTTACTATTGCCGCATTGGGGTTTATCTTTTGAAGGTCTCAGTGAGAGGATGGCATTGATAGCTCATCCGCTGTTTGCAAAATATCTCCTGAGAATGCAGAAGTAGCGGCGGCTTTGGTCCGCCCCTCGTGGCTTGGGTATTTGGGAAAGGGAGTTTTTGGGAACGTTTCGTGTTTTGGGGAACGTTTCGTGTTGTGGAAGAGTGCTTCGACGACTGGAAGGACAAGCAATATATACAGCACCTGCGAATGGGAAAAGATCCGTTTTGGCGACTTCATCGGAAATACGGAGAGCTTTGCCAAAAAAAAGTAATCCAATTGAGGGACCCTGTTTCGTCAGAAAAGAGGCTAGCCATGACTTTCCATTGGTGTGTTCCTGGCTTGTCCTTCTCTCAGTTGGGAGCCCTGTATGCTGTTGGCCTCTCTACAGCTCACGCTATCGTTCAGGCATCAATAAAAGCTCTGCAAGCACCACCGGCTAAAGATACAATACAATTCCCGAGAGGAGAGGAGCTATCCCAGGTCATAAGTGATTTTGAAGATCTAGCTGGCCTGCCAAGCTGTACTGGCGTTATAGATGGAACATTGTCCGCATCCAAAAGTCAAGTGATTTTGGTGACTGCTACTGGTGCTACAAGCACTACACAGCAATAATTCTTCTTGCTGTTGTTGATACCAGGGGTGTTGTTACATATATAAACGCAGGGACTCGAGGATCTGTCAGTGACTCAGCCACATGCCAAAGCTCCCGCCTTGCTAGACGGATAACAGAAAGTAAATGGCTAGCTCCGACTCCAGGAAACATGAAGCTGAATGGAGTCGAAGTTGGTCCATATATTGTGGCAGATGCAGCCTCTACTCTTCAGAGCAGCACTATGAAATGCTATAGTGAGCCAGTTCATCCCTACCAGCAAGCCTTCAACTTTCAAGTTATCCGCACCCGGCGTGTGGTTGAGGAGGCCTTTGGTCGGTTGAAAGCACGATATCCCATCCTTGTCGACTACAACCTCAACGGCCCGATCTTTGCAGGGGAGGTGACTGCGTTTTGGAGTGCTTTGCACAATGTGTGTGAGAGGTGGAGGCGCTCCTTTGAGAGGTCCTGGTGCCTTGAGGTTGATCAGCAGCATTTGCACTGCTATGAACATGTAAACAATAATTTTGATCCAGCTGCAGAGCAGTTGAGGGAAGCTCTGACAATGTCTACACACACTGATGCTGACTGTTGTGTTAACTTTTCCATGTGCTACACGATTAGTTAGCCTTAACCAGTGTTATAGTTTAACCTTTTTTTCAGTGGTGTAAGGTGACAGCTGCTCTCCTGCTAATTTTTGCTGTCAAACATCAGTGTCGAGTACCAAATCAGTCTCTTAAACATCAGTGCCCATGTTCCTATAATACAGCCAAGTGGGTATTTTCTGTGCTCATTTTTGTTTGTCCATGCACTTGTAAATGTTTAATTATGGCTCCACCAGAGCTAATTGTGAGTACAGGTGCAGATTTTAAAACAACTGGTCTGTTAAAAGGACCTTTGCCAGAGTGAAAAATTGACATTGCAAGGTTGCATTTGATAATTCTGTGAAGCTCACCATTTGCAGCCAGATGCATTTTAGTAGTTCCTGAATGGTGATGGTGTTACTGCAATCTTCAAAAATTTTGGTCACAAATAACTTCTGTCAACTGGCCCAAAGAGACGCTTCAATTGTTCACCCTTCCTGCTTTTCATTGCAGCCTCATGCCTGCTCAGGGAAAAATATCAGCTGAGTTTTATTTTAGACTTTTTCAGCTTGTCTAGGCTGAAAATAGCCAAAATATCCCAGGAATACAGCATTTTCTTGGTAGAAATTTTGATAGCATCATGATAGAATTGTCCATCACTAGTGCCCCCTCAGTTCCTTTCTTCAACGATTGTACACAGCCATGTAAAATTATTATCATGCCAGCTGTTTCCATATTCTGGTGGCTGCAGGTCAGATTTTTTACTATGTTTCTCTGTAAATACTTCTAAATATGGGAAATAATGTGCCATGTCCACTTCACTGTGGCTGTAGCCTACCACCCATGGAGCAGAATTCAGATCTCAGAAAATTAATATAAAACCAGTCCATCCCACTTTTAATTTGAAAATATTTGGATGATAATACACCTTTTTTCCTATCTGGATGGGTTATATCATATACATGTATACAACATAATTATGCCCAACTGAAAAGTGATTGGTGTCACAGTCACATGGAAAACACTTGTATATTATTTAATTGTTATCACCTGTAAATCACACATGGTTACAAGAGGAGCAGTCAAATTCCATCCAACAAGATGGCCACGCTTTGATCAAAGTACACAACTCAAACAAACCCTGACTGACAAACATTACGCTTGAAACTGATCAGAAACTACACAACCTGATGAAGCAATTTCCTCTAGTCAAATACAATTAAAAAGAAAAAAAAACTAGGACACTGCAGCCAGTTACCGTTCGCAGAATCACAATTGCCCAAGAAGAGTTCCTTGAGCAGACAGCCTTGAAAGGCTTGTATGGATTGCATCAGGTTCATTTGAAATACTTGTTGCTGCTACTGCATCGTGGCTGCCACACTTTCCTCTCGTTTCCGCATATGTTCTTCAAATTGCTGTTGCTGCTGAAGCAGTTGACTTTCAAATCACTGCAAATGCTCTTGAAGAGTTTCTTGAATGTTGGCAAAGGATGAGAGAAATTGTTGCTGTGTATAAGCAACTCTTAATATCTTTGGATCTGGCTTTTGGCCTGTTGGAGAAGGCTGTGGCTTGTAATTACAATTTCCCTTGTCTGCAGAGTTTTACGCAGCATCCATTTCCTTTTTGGCATGACCTTTCCTTGTAGTGTCGCCATTCTTTTTATCCTCTTTCCACGTGGTGTTTTCTGGATTTCTCCATCTCTGGATGCATCCTGTTTATGTTGCAACTCAGACCAGCTTCGGTCTTCAGCCTTCTTGTCCAGCTTCTTCATGGGAGGAGTTCTTATTCCCAAACAGTGATCCTCCTCCTCGTCTGATGATGATGGTCGAAAACGTTGCCCTCCTCTCTTAAATAACCGCCTGCGTTCCCCCGGCGGCCCCTGTTCTCGTTCCCTGGTGGTTCCCACCACCCAAATAGAATCCTCGTCAGACGCAGACATCTGATCACAAAATGTTGTTCCGTCCCGTTCGCGGTTGCTGCAGCTCAATTCGACATCGCTGGGCCCTTTATTGTCGCTGTTGTCGTCATATGCATCGTGGTCTTCACTGGAGGGTCCCCCTGCATGCCTCCACAGCTGGAGGAGACTGACCCCACGTAGGATGGCCTCCAAAGCATCCGAAGCAAAACCTGAAGTTCGGCCATTTTGCCATCTGTTCCAATGCCACCCAGTCCAACGACGCGAGGGGATTAATGGCTATATCGCCCTCTTCGGCAATATTACCTGTTGTCTTCATTTCTCTTGAGCGATG
Source organism: Nicola tetela (assembly GCA_028565695.1). NCBI lineage: Eukaryota > Metazoa > Porifera > Calcarea > Clathrinida > Clathrinidae > Nicola > Nicola tetela. The sequence continues at coordinate 7,588 of JAOWAW010093658.1, forward strand.
TTCGTTCTGGATGGGCGCGACGAACTGGTTGATTAACCGTTTTCCCTTCTTGCGCAAACTATCAACTTTATTTCTCAGTTGCGCATCGGTCAGACCGTCAGTATTTATTTCCATTTTCTGAGTGTATTGCAACAGCTTCTCTAGAGCCCATCTCCTCTTTTCCTTCTCCGTTCTCATCTTGCCGCTCTGGTGAGACTTGACCACATGGCACAAATGGATGACCTTCTGTTCTAGATCATTCGTCCACAGAAAGCCCGTGTTACAAGTGCTACAGTGAATCGGACAACTACCGAAACTACGCCCTTTCTTTTTCTCTCTCTCCTCGACTGTTCTCCCTTTCACGGAAACGCGAAAAAAACCGCCAAAAGTTTGGCAAAACGCAATTGCAGAAAGCGCGGCAAGACCGCCAACCTCGTTTCATCGTTTCGGCCGGCCGCAGCTACCATTTCCATGACAACGAGGCCAAAACGCAGCAAACGCAGCATGCGCAAATACCAGAAATATATAATAATTATTATTTGAAATATATTTGGCCGCAGTGTGGATAGGCCACTCAGTTCAGTCACTCGGCTGTCTACATGTCCCGCCTCTAGAGACACAATTGAAAGTTGTTTATAAACGACAAATACGGTCTGACTTCACTCTACAATAAACCCCACGTGGACAGCCGATACTTCACATGTACGTAACGTCAACATTGCATGGTCACACTAGCCAAAAACGCAGCTGCGTCATCGCCAGAAACGCAGCTGAAGTCAAAGACGCGTGGTCACACACACTTTCGCTGGGGCGTTTTCGCAGCGCTGCGGATGCAACCGTCTCCATAGACACAAATATGGCGTCATGCGGGGAGGCCCATGTGTCTGTTTTATCAGTATTGCTTGCTGCCCTTCATCATCGGCACTTGCAAGGCAGGGTTCTCTTCTTCGTTTGCTCTAGTTATGTCCATGGATCTACGAAGGTCCAGGGAGCTGGCTTTGCAGCAAGTCTGCCAGACAACTTTGACTTGAGCAAGAGGCGGCTTAAGAAGCTTAACAAGAGCTCGATGAAACGGCTTAATTCAAATCAAACGTTGCTGAAAGAGTATGATATCACTATCAAGAATCAAATTGAGAAGGGCATTGTGGAAGTTGTTCAGGAAGGAGAAATGCCAAAATTTTTAATGTCAGACAAGTTCATTATCTTCCACACCATCCGATTGTCTGAGAAGACAAGGCCACCACAAAGGTACAGGTGATTTATGATGCGTCAGAGCGCTGTGGTGGACCGACCTTGAATGATTGTCTGCATTCCGGCCCTCCTCTGACACAGAATATATTTGATGTCTTGCTACGGTTCAGGATTCACTCCATTGCCCTGATTAGCGACATTAAAAAGGCATTCCTAATGATATCAGTTTCGCCTGAAGACCATGATGTATTGAGATTCTTGTGGTGGGACGACGCAATGTCGATAGAGCGCTAGCTTATGGCATTGAGATTTACAAGAGTAGTGTTCGGCGTGACATCTAGTCCATTTTTGTTCAACACTACTATCAAGCATCACATGGAGCAATACAAGGAAGAAGATCCAGACTTTGTGTCAAAGCTCTTAGAACCAATTTACGTTGATGTCCTCACCAGCGGAGCAGACTCTGTCCAAGATGTATACATGGTCTATGCCAAGTCTAAATATCGCTTGGCAACGGGTGGCTTCAACTTGAGGAAATTTATGACAAATTCAAGTGAGTTGTGGCAGTGCACTACAGTCAATGGAGGTGCCACAGCAGAAGGAGGGTAGCAAAGCTATTGTAAGGAGATCCTTGGATCAGAGATGAGTCACAATGAGACCAAAGTCTTAAAAGTCAGCTGGAATTTCATGGAAGATGCTCTGAAATCTGATTTTTTCAATGTAGCACAACTGGTAGCCGAGGCCATACCAACAATACGGAACATTGTAAGAATTGCTACCAAATTCTTTGACCCTTTGAGATTCATGTTACCTGTAATAATCAGGCTTAAACTGTTTGTTCAGCAGTTGTGCAAACAACGACTTAGGTGGGACGAAGAATTATCAGGTGTTGAACTTCAGAAACAGCGGACACACCTACTTGTAGCTGTATTGCTCCAGCAAGCACCTAGCATTACAAATCCAAGGCCTCATTTTGGACCCCAGGAGGCAGTAGGGAGGGAGAAGATTTCGAGCTCAGTGACACATCGGAGTCAGCATATGCAGCTGTAATCTACCTGCAAAGAGTCACCCCTGATGGAGTGACAACATCCTTTGTCACATCGAAATCAAGAGATGCCCCTATCAATAAACTAACAATTCCTCGACTGGAGTTGTCAGCAACACTTATATTTGCTCGAATGATGGATAGAGTGGTGCACATCGTAGAAATAGAGCTAAGCATCAATAAGACAAGCTGCTGGACAGACTCATTGAAAGCCTACCATTGGATCATACAGCAATCTAAAACATGGAAACAATTTGTGCAAAACTGAGTTGATGAAATCCACTCCTTGGTGGATGTGAATTGCTGGCATCATTGTCTCAGAGTGGAGAATCCAGCAGATCTTCCATCCAGAGGTGTGGATGCAGGAGCACTGTCTACCAGTACTCTCTGGGTTGTGGGACCCTTCTGGTTGTCAGAACCGAACAAGCAACCACCCAGCACGGACTTCACACAAATGCCAGAGGGGCGCAAGCCAGAGAAAATTAAGGGCAACAGCACGCAAGTGTGTGCATGCACTAGCCATGATGTTAACAACATCTGGCCAAAGATCATTTGTCAGAAGCTTTATCGACTGCAAACAGTTCAGCACGCTACACAAGCTTTTGCGAATAACAGCGTACACACTAAAATTCATCCAGATACTGCACAGGAAACTGAATAGCATATCAGTTGGAAACGCCATGAAGTTGCAAGACTTACAGTCAGCAGAGCTTCTTTGGATCAAGGACATCCAAGCTTCATGTTCATTACAAGAATGTCTCAAATTTGAGCAATGGAATGAACAACTGGGTATCTTTGCCGACAATGGCATACTATGATGCAGAGGTCAGTTAAGTAATGCCTGTATTCAGTAAGAGTCAAGACACCCAGCCCTGCTCACTCAGGAGCATCATGTCATGATGTTGATTGTGAGAGACTGCCACCATCGTGTTATGCGTGGAGGCATAAAGGAAACATTAACTGAATTGCGAAGCCGCTTCTGGATTGTGAGACGCTGCTACTTTGTCTGTAAGCTGTTACGACGATGCGTGGTGTGCAAGTGTCACAACTCTCATCCATACAGTCTACCTGAACTGCCACCGCTACTGAATTTCTGTGTTAATGGAAACCCACCATTCGGCACAACAGGTGTGGGTTTTGCTAGACCTAGGCCTATTTTTGCAAGACAGACAGGATCGCCACAAATGTCAAAATGTTGGATGTGCCCCTTCACATGTTCCTACACAAGAGCAATTCACCTTGAGATGGTGATCGACCTGACAAAGTCTAGTTTCATCAGGTCATTCAAGCGGTTTACATCTCGACGTAGTACATCAAGACGAATGATTTCTGACAATGGTGAAACATTTAAGGCAGCAGCAAAGGAGTTATGTCACATGGTAGAGTGGCAGTTCAACTTGCCCCTGGCCCTTTGGCGGGGAGGCTTTTTCGAAAGACTAGTTCGCACACCGAAAGCGACTCTGTGGAAAAGAATCGGGGAGTGAAGATTTCATCAGATGAGCTATTGACTTTGTTGTGTGAAATTAAAGGAGTGATCAAATACTGTCCTCTAACATATGTATCAGGTGAGGACTTGGATGAACTGCTTACACCCTCATATTTGCTTTACGGCAGGCAGCTAACTAATCCACCATCAGCAGCAACAGACTGTGATGTCAATGACCCACTCTACTGCTTGGATGGTTTGGAGATGGCCATGAGATTCCATGGTACGCGGTTGCCACCTTGAGCTTGTCCAAGGCTGTGTTCCTGTAGAGGACTGTAAAGGGACACTGTCATGCACGCTGGAACAGTCACTAATTACACATATACCTATTGAAATGCACGAAAAAATAGCAAGGCTAGCAGCAGAAGCAGGAGGTGGCAGGTGCATGTACATTATAACAAACTGCTTAGTGACTGTACTTTAGTACTGAGGCAGTGTTCACTGTTGGACTGGTGAACAGTGGTGGGACAAGCTTACAACTCCCCGAACTGGGGCCAGCACTGCGTTTGTGCAGGGAAGTTGCTTCAATAGTACTAGTTCCGCAAGTACGGTCACCTAGAGCACCTTTTGATGAGTGTGTGTGTGTCGGTTTACCTTACTGGCACTCTCTGTCAGAAGATCAGCTGGACAACGCATCATTGTCAAAATTCAAGGGCAAGTGGCTTGTCACTGTTCCCATATACACGGCCAATCTGCAAGATATCTCCAAGTGCTTAAATTTAGAGAATCACTGGCAAGCTCACCGATTTGATAGACAAAAGTTTAAAACCATGCTTATGTAGCGGTGAATTCCTTTCAGTCTCCCTGAACTCATTGCTGTAATTAAAGTCTTCTTGGAATTTGTTTATCCTGTCCTAATGATTATTCTCCCTCTTGGCCAGTTTTGTATTTCTCTATGGAGACCCCTCAATTAGAGAACCTCCCTATCAGCCATGATAAATCCCCAAAAACTATTTATAATAACAAGCAGAATTCAAGTTGCCTTGTGGCAAAAGTATTCAACCACTCTCTTAGGCAATATCAGGGATTCTTATACTCAATTGAGTCTTGTCTATGAAGAGGTCCAAGATTTTTTTTTTCAAATGAAGCAAAGAAAACGGCACTCTCTTGTTGAATATTGAGCTGACACGAGGACATCACAGGAATTCTGAGAGTTGTGGAATCTGACTGACAGACAAATTATAGTGGCACGCAGTGCTGACCCACACTGAGGTGTGCTCTTTTGGCACAACCTGATCACATGTATGTTTGCATTATCTGATAAACGGCTAATGGCCATGCACGTCAAGGTTAGGAGTGTGTATATGCACGTAGAACACAAGCAAGCAGCAAGCTCAAGAACAGAATGATATACACAAAGAGCCAAACATTACGAAAGAACAATCCATTGACATTTAATAATTTAATACCACCGGAAAACTCCTTGGATTGATAATTAAAATAACCAAAAAAATTCACCCATGGTCAGTGCCTGTTCTGTTTAGAGAAATGTAAGGAATTGACTGGGTAAAATTGCCGGTCCTACTCTAATATAACTAGAACCATTTCCTACTGAAGCATGTTGCAGGGGAGATTTCTTTTCACTCGGGAACAGCAGTTGTGTGATGTCATTGCTTGAAAGACTTGGAAGCTTGCTGATTGCATCCTCATAGCGACTGCCACCATAGGCATAGGTTGCTCGTCGGAAAATTTCGAAAAAGGATGACCATCTGAAAGGGGCGATCTGCTTAAATGGCCATTCCTTCTGCCCCGTGGCAAATGGAATCATGAAATCGATGGCTTTCTGCAAACTTCGACCGTCAGACGTTGTATAGTTGTACAAATTCACTTGATAGTATTGGCACAGATCAGCCAAATTCATGAATGCCTAGCAAAATTGCAAAAGAAGTTTTAGAAAAGGTGTGAGATGACAAGCCCTCGGACTAGTATCACGCACAAAGCAATAAATTCATTTCAGTATAGTGCAGTGTGCACCGTATGCTCTTGAAGCATTATGTCTTGTGTTAGTTACAAATCCCAACAATGTTACCCTGGCTACTGCTTGGTTTAATGTCTGTGACCTCTTATATATGAATCTCTTCAGCTAAGACCAACTGGAAAGGCAGAGAAAAGCTGGAAAGATCATGCTCAGCTACTCTTTGTCTGAACAGGCCAACCACGACCATATATTAACAACTTTGAACTGGCCTACTCTGTAATCCCGTCATCATGTACAGTTTGCTCTTTTCACTCGACGCCACCGCTTAGGATCACCTACAACTCCGTCCCACCTCGTTTCAATCACTCCTCCACTCATGTCAGCAGTAATACCCCATTCAATGGTCCAGCACCCAAGAATGTTCAGCCTCCCTCCTGCTCGAACTTCTGCCCACCTGAACTCACCGATCTATCTTGCCTGTCAAGCATACAATGATTTACCACATACTAGTATCCTCTGGCAAACATCTACATTCTTTTCCTCCAAACAAGAAACTCTGCAGTTTCTTCTTCACTTTCAGTGCCCTTGCTCAAGGTGCATTTGCTGTCCACACCACAAAGCCTAAGACTAACTATCCACTTACGACACTCTCAACTCCTGACAAACCTATAAACAATTAACTTCCTTGACACATTCTCTCTCCCCTCTTAAGCATCTCTCTATCTTCTCCTTGAACTCTTTTCCTTTTGTCTTCTGTTCCTTTTTGTCTTTTTTTTCTTTTCTGCCTCAGTAATTTGTGGGTCCTCCTAATTTAAACTGATGGTATTCTTTCTTTATTTATTCTATTTTATTTATTTTTGTTGAAAGCTCTCCCTTATAGGTCATTAATCATCATGGGAGTAAATGAAGATTAAGATTAATATTAAGTCGTATGCAGACGGCTGACATGGAAGGGTTGCTATAGCAACAGTAATTGCATGTGAACATACAGTGAGACATTGGCTCATTCTGCAAACGCACACAATTGGGCAGCTATTTATATTTGGTATTATGTGGCACTGGTCCCAAATGACTAAATTTAACAAGGTTTGCAGTAGTTTCAACCAGACTATAGAGAGCCGTCTTAACCTCTGTTAAAAAATTAGCTCCACACTCCTCGCACAGGCACCAGTGTATACCAATACAAAGCATACCAATGTCACAGTACACAAGCTTTCGCCATCAAAACCATCTGCTTTCACTGAATTCTTTCTGCAAATTTGTCGCCTCCTTCAAAGAGCTTCGTCACCTTGGATCCAGACTTAATGATCCACCACAGTGACCTCACACCTTTGCCAAAAATAAATCGCTGCCTAAGCTTAAATGTTGACCATCAAATTTTGCTGAACTTTTTGTGCCGAAATTTTGTGTTTACAGTAAATCTGTTTTTCTTTTGGCTTGGTCAGTCATCTTTCTATTTCAACCTGTTGGTGCCTGTTAGGACACAGGCACCTGCATCCCTAATAGTACACAGCAGTGCATATCCATATTCATACAAATGACATTATCTGCAGATACACAGATCAGAGTGCTTTTCTCTATGTTAGAGAATCCAATTGGTTTGAAAAAAAAAAAAAATATATATATACAGCCCCACTCAACTTAGCCTGCAATTTAACTAAAAGTAGCTGCAACTATTGCTGCAATCAGATACTTTGTTTTGCTTGAGAGGCTGCATCAATGATAGTCTACTGCCCTTTGTCACAATGACATTGTGCCACAGGAACATAACTGGTCTTAGGGAAATAGCTGCTTCAGTAAATTCACCAACCCGATATCCCTGATTACAAAATCAAATACACATGTAATGCTGTACATACAAGTGCACACAATTTTCACCGAATTTTGGTACGTTGTGCAGAACATAGCTCAGTGATCATGATGTACAGATTTGTATCCTGTGGGCTAGCTCAGCTAGATGATCAGACTTTCAAAAAACACATCTTTTTCAGAGATCCAGGTTAAGTGAATAGACCACAGTGTTTGAAGTGTAAGCACATTTCTATTGAATATCCCTTGTTTATTTCATGGCTCTCTTACACATACATGCAGAAGATTGTTTTTCTTTCCACAAGCTCACCTCTAAGTTATACAGACAGTAAGATTCCGACTTAGTTCGGCGTTCCTCCTGGAAATGAAGAAGCACAAAATGAGGGCATCGGACACCATTGGTGTATGTAGCATAGTTCAAACACCACAGATAGCTGTAGAGCAACGTGAAACAGGGACTCATATCCATGTACATGTAGTTCTAGTCAAACCTTATCACTTGGCAAGTTGTTAAATCACAATATGGATGATTGAAAATCTACCTCAGGCATCTGTCCATCTGGCTGAATCTGTAATTTGACACGCTCCAGCGCTGCCTGAATTAAAAAGCATGGAAAGATATTCAATAGAGTTTCTTTCAAAGGGCTTGTAAAAGAAAATAATGAAACTAAGATAAGTTAGTGAAGAAGAAGAAGAAGAAGAAGAAGAAGAAGAGCAGGGTAGTATTTTCATTTTCTCATATGTCACGCAATTTTTTCCCCTATATCAACCAGTCGGAGAGTGATGCTAAACAAGATTGAATGTCGATATTGCTCTTTTTCAGGACCAGAATGATCCTCATGATCATTGTGATAGACTTGGTGCAGTGCTGGATGCCTGCTGTTTCTGGTCGCTGAACTACCTCAATGTCACTACACGATCCACGTGGTCACTC
>JAOWAW010093768.1:0-15944 GCA_028565695.1 Nicola tetela
CAGAAAAAGGGAAAATGAAAAATTAAGACCAAAGAACAGGACAGCAAAACATGAAAATGACTGCAAGAAATGGACGGCACTTTCCACTATGCCTGAATCCATAGTTCATTGAGGGGCTCATACAGCAGTACAAACCATGGGTCAAACAATATAACTTAGAGGAACTTCTTCGTGACAGAAAAGGATCCCAGCTTGGGCTTGCTTTTCTGCTCTGTTGTGTTGAAGAAGAAAACACAGCTAATCTGTATTCTCTTTTACACAGCCACACGTTGAGGGTGTTTTTCTTTATGGGGAAATCATTCTGCACCGTGGTCCATCACAACAACTTACTTTCTTTGATCTTTTCTGCAGAGATGAAGTCCAAATCAAATCAGGTGAATTCACACAAACTGAGTGCTGTTTTGGTAACATCATTTCTACTCGTAAGCGGAACACTTACTGCCGTTGGTATCTATTGCTATCGCAGGAAAAAGAAAAAATCTCAAACTCAAAGTTATATTGCATCACAAGCTACTGCTGGCAACACAGGAGCATCCGCTCACACGAAAGAACTCTGTTCTTCAGCAGCTGACTATGCCACAGTCTGTGCTAGCACTGCAAATCCTTCGTATGGAGTCATTCATACAGATGCTATGGAAACTAACCAAGCGTATGCTGCTCTACCTGATGTTGTTATGGAAACAAATCCACTCTACAGCGTTCATAACAGTATCCTGTATCAGACAGAATCTTCAAAGGATGTTCCTTAGGGAGGCGTTTGTTAATCAAAAGGATTGGCTCATCTGGTACCAATAATTCTTATTATGTCAGCAGTCTCCGGCTTTACGAGCACATCTTTGCACACATGAGGATGAAGAACAGAAGTCAAGATACCAATTAAACATCACAGTTATTTACTGCAATCAGTTGCCAATGAATCTTTTGGACACCTTGATTGTAACAGTACAGTGACATGTTTGTTTCAACGAGTTAAGACGATTTGAAGAATTTAGCTTGTGAACGCCCAGTTCCCCATAACCAGCACAGTTTAGGTGTAATTTAATCAAAAATCTCATTTGCTGTTCCAGCCTATTCATCTTAATTTAAGTGGTACATTGAACCAGCAGTCAAAAGACATGGTTCAGTGATAATTCTTGGCCTTATTTTATGACTAAGAATGCCTTTCTGTCGAAACTGAAAATCTCTTTATTGTGATGTTAAGCGTTTTTGAGTACAAACAATTTTACAACCATTATGGCTAAGCCGAATCTTACATACTCACACGCGAAAATAAGGCAGCCTTGCACCGAACCTTAAAAGAATTGAAAGCGTCATTAACGACCTCTACTCATTCAACTTACAGAATTTTCTATGCGTAAACATGCACTGAAGTGTTCAAAGAGTCTAAGTACAGTGCATATATTATGTTGATATTTAACACACAGTCACAGCTAGCCATTTCACAAATCTGACTTGCATAATCTGATATTTGCACTGCTGTCTAAATCCTCAATTTTTTCTCATTTCCTGTCCAAAATTCAACTTCCTGCCCCAACATCCAAACTTCTGCCATTTCCAATACTTTGACTTACCACTTTTGATGCCTACGACACAAGTTTAGTTGAGAGGCAAGTGGAGTAACTGCATCCCTTTGAAGAAGCTTGAGATGATGAACAGGGAGGAAATTTATGTCAATGAGCACAAAAAAGGACCAAAGGACAAGAGACAGATTTCAGAAGATTCCGTTCATTTGTGCTTGCAGCAAAACTTAATGCTTCCTTCAATATTGTGTTCCAGTCCATGCTGCCGCTCACTTGTGAACGAGGCTGAAGAAAGGCAAAATTACCCTTTCTAATACTGATGGAAGCCTCTTTGGTCCCCGAGGAAAGTCATGCACCACCAGGGGCCCATACCAAGAGGCCATATGATATAAATTACAAGAAGTCACCCTAAGCAGTTATGCAGCAGGTTATTTCCCTGCAGCCAATGTTGGCATCGCTGCAGGGTGAATCTGGCTGTTCCGGCGGGAAGAGCCGGGGCTGTCCATGCATTTCTCTGCGTTTATAATAATTTGTCACTTCAATGGTGGGGGCTGGTCAGGGAGGACTTCCACAGCACCGCTCGACCTGACTGGCGAATCATATACGCAGGTAACGGTGCCAGGCGGACATTAGTGCTACAAATACCTTGGGCATGTCACATGGATTTGCGCTCCAATGCTCTAACCGCTGAGCTACTGAGCACCCCCATCGACCACATCATTCAAAACCGCTTTCCTCACCGGCATGGCTCTCTGACTGTAGCGATCCAAGCTCGGGATGGCCGTTCGCGCCAGGTATTCGCAAAATGCTTCTCTTGCCCTGGGGAGAGTTGTCAAGGTACTAGCATACTCCAGCCTCACAAGACGAAATAGAAAATAAAAGTTAGACGTTCTTTCTAACCAGCCTCGCCTGTGTTCAGTGATATTCTCTCTTTCTAATTTCTCTTCTCACCGGCTTTATCTCCTTCTGACATAGATTTTATTAGTTTTCCCAAATAGAATATTATTACAGAATGCTAATCGGGGGATCATCAGATAAGCGAAAGGACCATGAAAAAGTTGGCCGGAAACACAGCTGTGTTGAGAACAAGGTAGTAAGCAGAAGGGAGAGAAAAACGGAAAATTTGCAAGTGCATTCTGAAAAGGTTCCGTTTAGAATTATAACCGAATAGCTTAGGGGTGTTCACTAGGCTGCCCACAAGGTTAACCGTTACAACGACCCAGAGTAATGGATTACACATACCCCCTTCTGTTATAATTCTAAACACAACGTTCTGAGCATGCAATAGCAAATTTCTGTTCTTTTTACGGAGATCATGAACAGAAAAAAAATTCTAGCTGATCGACTGAGGTCGTAATGCCGCTTCTTCGGGTGGGTTGGTGTGGAGTCCTACATATGCATAATGTAGATGGCAGCCCTTCGATCAACCGCAGAAGTGACTAGCTTGAAGAGAAGTGAGCTGAATAATAAAACAGCTAGAGCTGAAAGGTGAAGCTGTAGACAAATTGTTTGGACAAAACTATCATCTACGGTGTTGGCCAGTGATCATCAAGTGACCGGCCAAAAAGTAGTTTAGCATAGTCAACAGCGGCGATAGTTTGACAGAACAACTGTCCGAGACGCTTCGGAACGTAGGCCTTCTCTGACGAGCCAGACCAATGCAAAAGGGCACTTTTCGTGAGGTACACTACAGGTGACAGGGATCATTTCTCTAAATGACCAGGTCTTTGTGCAAAACCTGGAGAAACAGCGCCTTGCAGTTAAGACATCCAGCGACCAAAAATTAACCCCCACAGGCAGACATCATGAAGAACAATCATCGTGAGCAAGTCGACCGTCCGTGGAGTCATAATGGTGCGGATCAAGATTCATATGAATAGTCTGTGTTAAGAGGGACACAGTCACGGCCACCGGGGCCCCGGGCCATTGGCTAATTATATGCATGCCAATGTAAATTCATGCTCGCCCATTGAATAGCATACACTGCATATGTAGGATAAGACACCAAGGTAGCTATCATGGTACAGCAGGCGAAGCGCGCCAGCAGTCGAGCTCTTTCACTTTTCCGTCATCTGGTTGTGGAGCGCAAACTGTAACAAGTAGCATTCTCGAGTTTAACATGTCTCGTTTCCTTCTAGAAAACGCCGCATTATAGAAACGATTCAAGTCTATGGAATTGCAACTCTAGCAGAAGAAGCCGGAGGCTTGTACATGTGAAGCTCGATGACAGCAAACTGGTGGTATTTGATGCACACCCCAATGATGAAGACATACCGGAAACGTTAATCCACATCACAACTGGTTTGCACAAAGGAAACTGAAAAAGGAACAAATATCATTTATTACATTATTGGCAGCAATCTTTTAGAGTAAGGGTCAGCCGCTAAAGGCGGTCGCAAAATCCATGACTGTTATCTGTGAGCTTTGTTAGTCGTACTGGAAGGTCGCACAAGGTTCCAGCGTTGCTAAGCGACAAATAGAAACATATAAAAAGTGTAAAATCGGGAGACAACGATCGAACCCCGCTAGCCGCCCGACTAAGGGGAGCGAATGAGAATTTCCTACAGCTGCAGCTGGACTACGCCAATAACCATACAATAAGAAATCCCAACTGAATGTATCTAATGCTATTTGGGTCTAAGGAAGGCAGGGATACGAAGGATTCAATCCCGAAATTGAATGACATCTTCTTCGTTAAGCTCAAACCTTGATCCCGCTTGACAGTGTCCTTGTTCAGCACTCTTTCAATTGCAACAATTTCAACTCCGCCCAGCTACTTCCATTCGATCGTTCTATCCTGCAATAGACAGTCGACCACTCAAGAAACGGACACCACTTTTCAGCTGAAAATTAATTTAGCAATCCTTTATCGATTCCCCAGAACGCATAGCTTGCTCAACACGTCTTTAGCAGCGCTTTGAACAAGAAAAGCAGCACGGCGGAGACCTATCAGGCCATCGGAAACACTTGTACATTTTACTGAGCGTGCTTTAGTAGCGTTTGCAAAGTCGTTTCCTATGCATATCAGTTCGCAAGACAATATGCCTTGAACAAAAGGGGCATATAAAACGTTCGGAGATTATCGTTCCAAACCAAGTACTATAGATCCCGGCAAAGCCCAAAGGCTTTACCAGTTTCCGAAAACTCCCGTCGACGTAGAGGTGCAAGATGCAATGTTCATGAGTAGGCGTATGCTGACTCTACAATCTGGGACTGTAGAAAAGACCAGCCCAAGCAATAGCGAATGTACTGAAGAAGCACATTTATTTTATTATCAGACGTATGTCGCGAGAGAATAGCTGGTAATTAGCTTACCAAAGTAGAAGACGAGTCGGGGAGGCCCGGCGGCGAAACGGGCCCGACGGATAAAACTGGGAAAATCTGCAGGAAAGGTTTGTTTATTTCCTGCCGTAGAATTGAGCATATGCGTGGATCTGATCTGGATCGGACGTCGCGCGCAGACCCAGCGAGTGAAGACATCTTCCCAAGAGAAAAAAGCCCCCTCGTTTATTGTTCAGCTGCAGTTCAGCTTCCCAATACGTCTCGCATAATACGTTGTGCAGTCCGCTGAGTGACATATTTGTGTGGCGAGAATTTCACAATTAAGTCCATGCCTTAGCTCGATGCTCTTAGAACAAGAGGAAACGTTTCCAAATGGCTGTGGAACACAGTGCGCTGAAAGGGGGTATTGAGCTTGTCTCACTTCTTTTACTTCAAACTATTCCTCTCACCACCGCACAGCAAGTCAACGTCCGTAAGTAACGAAGATCACCCGACGGTTGAGAGATAACTCAGATAAGCTTATTGCGTTTGTCTGAGGATAAAGGGTGACAGAATGGAAACTGATAATTTGCGCAGTCGCAGAAATAACATTCTCTAGTCATACACATATCGATTGCCAAGAGCGATTGCTCGTGGAAACATAATGCCTGAAAAAAATAATCAAATCTGAACTCCTACAGTACTGGATGCGCAACGATATTTTCTCCTGTCCGTGGATGAGGCGCTGCTGTACTTCGTACTCAATGGCCACTGTTTGCTCAACCATTTCGCAATTTTAGAGATTTCATCTACGTACATGTACTGCAATGGATTCATAGCGCATTGGTTGCAGTCAAAACACGAGTCGTCAGCAAGCCGACTGATATAAGACTTAGTGATTTTCGAGCGATTTTCGCTAAGGAGAGAGAGAAAAGTGAAAAATATTTCAGGAAAGATGTAATAAAAGTTATTCAATTTTTTCTACTGCGCTTGCGTGGCTTTCCTCATTGAAGTCCTGTCTTTTCTCTTGGGCAGTTTTTCTTCTTCCTCCTCCGTTCGTTGTGGCCCCGGTATTTTCCCAAAATGATCACCACCATTGCCAGGCTGTAGGTGCTGTTTCTGCCAGCCTAAGAGTTGTACATGTAAGTACTTCTGGCAGGTGGAGGTCGTTTTAGGCAAACTGCATGTCACTTGATGACGTACATGCATCCGTTCTCTCCGTACTGTACCTTGCTTTTCCCTGTTAATTGTGTCTTCTGATGAAAGGACCGCTCTCGCTCTCTGTTGTATTCTTGGTGCAACATCGATCTTGAGGGAAAATCACTCAACATGTTCAACAGCCGGCACGTCAGGGCGCTTTGCTGGGGACAGCTGTCAATTACATTGAGTCGGTGGCGTGCACGGCAGAGTAATTCACATATTTTCCCTATTATTTGAATTATTGTACGCCGCATCGAGTTGTGGCTCAAAGTTCAATGCAAATCTGTCTGGCTATACGATTTCGTTGAGCGGCAGACGGGCTCAGATTAATGTGTTCGAGGGTCCGGGTCACTAGTTCTCCCCGGGAAGTAAACAAGGAAGCACGCTCATGGCGGCGGTTGCCCACATCTGTTTGTCTTCTTTCAGCGTAGCCTTGTTTTCGCATAAATGCGTCGCACTCCGCCCGAAGTGTCTCGTATCGTATCTAGTGTTCCGATCGATCGCGAAAAGCTCTCCAGATTGGGTGGTTTCAAAAGTGCTGCCAACTTTTAATAGCTAAGATCTTCCCAGGACGGGTTGTAACACTTTTGTTTCCATGGTAACAAAACATCTCAGCACGGCAGAGTCACGCTGGCAGATAAACATACGTTCGATACTGCTGGGGTGGGGCCGCTGCCTCTTATTCTTTACTGCACACGATATGAAAACGATATGACGTTATCGGACAACCCACGATTTTTTGGACACCAAACGACACCGGAAGGACAATCGAACAAGGCATCAAATTCCCGACACTGTCCGCAAAATCGTCGCCACACTGCGTTAACATAATAACAGAGACGATCGCGCGATGTGAGAGACGCTCATCCATTTCGTCGACCTAGTTCTCCCTGTGATTGCAAACAAGTCCGAAATGCAGTGCTTCAGACCTGCTCTGGATACACAAGAAAGATCCTGATCGGGAAACGTTTCTCCTCAGCAGTAGCATCTCTATTTCATAACGAGAAAAATATCATTCACTTAATACCGCAAAGGATCGGATTTTCAAATGGGTTTGAGATGCAATCTCTCCTGAATTTGGCGAAGACTACACAGCGGGTGCACGATATACTCAGTAAGTGTATGTGCTGACTTCTCTTGCATATCCGCTGCACGCCCGGACTCTAGCTCCGCGATACACTCGGCGTACATGGCCGAGTAAACAGTAAGCACCTTCCGCCTACTCGGAATAGCACGGTTAACTAAGCTCACCCTACTCGGGTAGATGAAGAGGAAAACCTCTCCCCTTTATGTAGAGGTTCTTCTAGAGGGGGTAGAGGGTTTACCGAAACAAAAGGTGGACAGAGAATTTCTTCTTCCAAAATTGATAGAGGTCTACTGAAACGCGACCAGTATTATAACCTGCTTAAGGTCAATCTCTGTCGTCAGCCTGTAGACTAATTAGGGCTCGGTAAGGCTCGCCCCAACTTGTGTACCCAGCGACTGATTTATCGTCCTTATATCCGCAGCGCACCTTGCTTGCTTGTGGGTTACTAGAACTAAGATGCGCATTACAGATTCGTTTATACGTGACTCGGGTTACTAAGCTGCGTATTCGCTTGCCCCAAAATGTCCTTCATTCATACTGGTAATTTATCAGGGTAGGTTGTTCTGGCATTGTGCATAGGATATCACCCTGGGAAAGCTTACGATACCCCAAGGTTAGAGGGGTATGATGGTTGGTAGATCAGCGGTCCACCTCGCGATTGCGCCTTTCCAGTTTGAGCCTATCTGCAGTGCCGCGCTCCATTTCAGTATGCGGTAGCCCCAAAGTTGCTAGATTCATAAAATGTTAGTACCTGCCAAGTACATGTACCCCAAGAAATCAGCATGTCACACATCGATGTCGACGCGCTCTGAGTGTAGGAAGTTAAGCGCCAGCTGCTACACCTGCTTGTTTTTGAAACCTGTGCAGCCTTCTTCTGCAGGTTAGAAGAAAGAATTCTCGCTGTACAACGTAAAGAGCATCTTTCAGTCACCTTAAGAATTCGTGCTTAGAAATTACTTGGAGTTAAGTGTCATGCTACAATAAAACTCACATTTACACTAACACCGGGCGCGTTCGATTACGCTCTTATTCAATGAATTCAAGTGAATTCAGTTTAATTCTGCATTCGATTTGATTAAAAAATGTTGCCGAATTCCATTCTATTCTATTCCATTCCATTTTATCTATTCCAGAGCACGTGTAGAATAGAAGGTGAATTCAACGTGCCTCCTGAGTCGTGCGGTTGCTTTCGAAAATTTCAGGTGCTGGTTTCAGAAGGGGTAGAATCTGACTGTAGGAGTTCTCGAAATGGCTGATCATCAGGAGAAAAGCGAAAAGAGAGTTCGAAAGATGTGGTCTTCCCCAGAAGTTCATGACTTTTTGGCGTTAATAACTGGTGTCGATGGCGACAGGTTTTATCGGAAGATAAAATCCAAGAAGATTGGACGGATCGCAGCGATGAAAGAAATTGCCAACAAGTCACGGGAGAAAGGACACGACGTCACTTGACAGAATTGTGACAACAAGTGGAAATCATTAATAAACGAGTTTAGGTCTGTCGAGGACCACAATTCACAATCGGGCAACGACCCAAGAAGGCCAAAGAACGAAAACGTTCACTACGAGATTTCCGAGATTTTTGGAGAGTCCGCTTCTCGTCGGCCGCCAACTACGGCAGAATCTTCCTGTCTTGTCTTTCGGCAGCGCCAACTTGCTGTTGATTTCCTCTGAGGCTAACATCAGTAGTCATTTTTCCGGAAAAACAGTCCAGCAACTTCATTTCCATTATCGTCATTGGGTCGAGTGGCGTGGCGAGACCATTCAACCCTCCTGGCAATAACGTTTCTCCGGGTTCAAGCGACCTCGATGAAGAACTCCTCGGTACCAACGCTCAACAACGACAAGAGAATGGCTCTAGTACAAGACGCCCCGTGGATGTAGCAGGACAAAAACGCCGCTCAGAGGTGCTTGACTCGGGGTGATGACAATGATGATGGCGCAGGTCCATCGACGTCCCTGGATGCCGACACGGCAACATATCGACGTAGTCCTGGTGTCGGAAAAATGCCAAAAAAACGCTGCGACAGCAGCAGGTCGAGGCCGTCAGAGGTAATGGCGTGGGTGAACAGCCACACCGAGTGGCAGAAGGAAGCTCAGACAGGACTCCAGACCTTAATGTTGTATATGCATAAGGAAAAGATGGCTGGCTTGCAGCAATTGATTGGTGCTACAACAAACTTAGCTCAAGGGCCATCATAAAGAGGGAAGAGCTGTTGCATTAACTTTTGCCTGTGCAGTAATATTTAGTACATGTAGTTTGTTTTCCTTCTGATGATCCACCAAGAAGAAACAACCTTTCTGTTTCTTCACAAAGGATGCATTTGGGCAGGGGAGGATGTTTCGAAGTCTCCAGGGAAAGTGTTGCGATATGAAATGCAGAATTCAGTCTAAGAATGGGGTATCCTGAGAAAGTTGCAAGAAGTTTACTTCTTTTTGGAATAAATTGGAATTTTTTTTAATTTTTTTTGAAGCTGGGATGAATTTCCAGCCAAAGTAAATGTTGAAACATGGGCTTAAAAGGCTTTGCTGCTTTGGAAAATATTTCTATGGACTTTCTCCTTTCAGTTGCTTTCCACTTCATGCAAGCATCAAAGTAAAAAGGCTGATAAAAGAGAGAAGGACTTCCTGGAGTTCACTCGCAGGATTAAAAGTTTATTATAATAATGACCGAAAGTGAACAAAAGAACCAGAGGAGAACTAGAAGAGAGAGAGGGAGAGAGAGAGAGATGTTTTGGCCATCATCAGTCCCATAAAAAAGGCCAAATATAACATCCTTGAGACCGCACACTTGAAGAAGGGAAAAATATGGAGAAAAAAGCTGTCTTCATTTCAGTTAGGTCAAGGTACCATAATATGATAAAAGGAAAAGTCCAATTGAGGCTATTATTGTCCAAACATCTTCCTCTTTGATATAGGAAAGAAATTTCACGCTGGGAAATCATATACATCAATTTTTTGAGAAGCCAAGTCTTTTTTGAGCTGGCAGATTGATTGAGTGGTTGACATTTGTGATTTTCGTTCGGCTAGGCACTTGGTCGTTGCAGGCTCGACTCTGCTGTGCGCACTTTGAGCCAGTGAAGGGAAAAAAAAATTATTGCATCTATGTTACCTCTGCCTATAGCCTCATGCCGGTCCGGAGGCTCTGACTTGCATGAAATACATGTATTGTTGCACAGCTATTTTTACACAAAGTAAGAGGCTGAGTGACCTCGACGAAGGGATAATTGGCAGGTATCTTAAAAGGGTTCGGATCAGACTGCCAAAAGTTTGAGAGAGAAAAGAAAGAAAGAGAAAGACAGAGAGAGAGAAAAAAAGAGAGTGAGGGAGAGAAAGAGAGAGAAAAAAGAGTGCTTAGTTTATCATGGCCATAAGGTAGTTACGTAGCTGTTCTCCACCAGCTTGAGCTGGTACAACCTCCTCAATTTCATCCTCCTCAACCACTATTACCGGATATACTGTAAAACGATAAATTTTCGGTAGCGACTAATTTTCGGTACTTTCGGTACCCAGCGGCATAACTAAAATTTATCTCTACCTAAATTTATGTCCAATGTGACGGAAGCCGACAGAAGACATGGCAACCGGAAAAAGACGTCACAAAGAAGGGTGTCCGACCTCAACACTGTAAACAATGGCGGTAAGCAACGCCGTTTGCGTAGAGGAAAGTCGGCCTAACTCAAGTACGCGAACATGTACTAGTACGTAGCTTCATACTGAAAATTTATCGCCCTCGAAAATTTTCACAACGAAGTACCGAAAATTAGTCGCTACCGACAATTCATCGTCTCACAGTCTACGAAAAGGCACACTAAAGTGGAATAACTAATACATCAGTTACGACCAACCGGAAAATCATTTGCATTAATTCGACGTTGGAGCATTGGGTTGAACAGAAATTGCGAAAAAAGAAACAGATAAAAGCAAAGCAATAATCCTGGGAAAAACGAGAATTATTAGGAAGAGGGTGGAAAAGACCTAATAACAGTTTTGGCGAAGACCAGCTTCTCTGTCTGCTTCTGTTTGCGTTCCTTTTCTGCACAAAAGACTGGACAAAATGCGCAAATACAGGGAAGTCCTTCACGATTGTTTGGACAAAGAGAAACTGGACAGACGCTAAATCGTCTTGCGTAAGTATTGGGGGACTGTTGGCAATGCCACAGTCTGAAGGAGAACACAATTGTACGGTGACGATTGCACGTGGCGCGGGATTGGAACTGTCTTGGGTTGGAACTGTCTGGATTGGAATATACTGGCCCTCTTCTAAAGTAGAGGTACTGCTGCCAACCCCCACAGACCGTAAATTGAAGTACCGCTGCGTGGACGGCACTCCAGTCGACCGCTTCGAAAAATGGGATGAACGTCAACCTGATAATTATGAAGGGAATCAACGTTGTGGCGCACTATGGAAAATAAACCAATGGCCGAGCCCAAGCAGTTGGGATGATGACGATTGCTCTTCTGCTCGTTTTTATTTATGTGAATGTGGTAAGCGTCTGTTTCCCTGTGCATGAAGTGCATTACAGGCCTTTCAGACGTTTTCTAAGGATGACAGATATAAATGAACTTTTGCGCACTATGAGAGGTAAATAATTAACGGGTCATTGATTTGTGAGCTGGGAATTCGAATCCGAGAGAGGCTGTGTTTTCGTTCTCATGTTTTGTACCTGAAAGTACTCGTCTGCTGGCATGGGAAGAAAGTAGATACACGTATCTCTGCAGATTATGAATTATGCCCAGTCATTTCAGCTTTTTCGGTGCAGCCGCGCTATCATAAAGTTGCTCATCCAGGGATAAATTTGTCCATGCCCATTGTCAAAAGATGTTCAGCTAAGCCGGATACTCTTTGGTTTCGCAGCGTTGTGCGGTGCACATGATCCAGGCACTCCTTCCCACGGTAGGCGCCATTTTCGTACTGCTCCTCTCGGACCCTCCAATTGGGCGTCTTACGTTTATTACATCTGTAACTATGGTTATCATCTCCAAGGTAAGACGAGGAGAATATGTCAGAAAAACCGGAAATGGAATGGAAGTCTACCAATTTGTAAAAGTAAGGCATTATGTAAGGCCGGAATTACCTTGATAAGTAATCTTAACAGAAAGGACTCATTGGCTGGCCTAAATTTATGGTGACAGTCAGAATTTCTCCAGACGTGGTCGTTTAGCAATAACATACATGAATTAACTTTATACCAATAGAATATAAACAAGGTTTCTGAACTTTGACAATTTCACTCCACATCAACTAGTGTTATTTTCTCAGAACTTTTTGGCCTGAACTGTGCAGGCCTTCTTCAGCTACTGAATGACAATATGAAAGGTCTTACTCAGCAGTTATAAGTGCAAGTGTAAGGATTTCTGTCTACATGATAGGTAAGAGGTGCTAACGTTCTGACAAAATAACACCAGTTGGTGTTGAGTGAAATTGTCAGAGTTTTGTTTCCCCAACGGAAAAGTGTCTCTTCAAATGTTTCTGAATTCAATACGTTCTTACGTTTTGTGCTTTTAAGCCTTGAGTTCGTTAAATACTTCCAAATATCGCCATTAAGGCCACCCATATTTTATTTTTTCTCACCACTAAGTTTAAAATTAAGATTTACTTGATGGCAAAAAAGTAGAAAGTAGCGTTACAGTCGTAAAATAAAAATATAACAAAGAAATTCCTTGTTGATACTAGTGTCCTTGTAAAATTAAATTGAATTACAAGTTTTCTGTTCTTATTATATCCGCCGAATGTCACATGGCTTATGAGCCTCTTCACAGCTTTAGTTTCTTCACTTTTGGGGTGAGGTAATAAAAAGTTATTTTTGGAATAGTTAAAACCTATTTCGTTTTGTCAACTATTGGATCTAGAATGAACTGAATCGACCTATTCTATGTTTTAGATCCTCGTTTGTAAGTCGTCCATTGGGACGTGAAAGATTCCTATATGGTTTCAACAATTTTGTTCTAAGTCTATACTCATGGATTTGCATAACCTTGCACTTTAAATACAAATTATTATACATTATAGGCTGATAAATAGATATTCTTAGCTACACTGGCAATTAAATACATGTATACAAGTCCACATACACACATACAGATTTGTATGAAGTGCAAAATATGTGCCATTATTTTGGTTGTTTGTCTTTTAATACTGTGATATCCAGAAATCTGCCCTGATCCTAGTACTCCTTCTCATGGAAAACGAAACAGTGCTCATGCTACTGAGAGATTTGTTGATGGAGATAATGTTTCGTACTCCTGCTATACAAGGTATATCTTGGAAGGAGCTTATTCAAGGACGTGTAAATCCAATGGAAGCTGGACGGGAAGCCTACCAACCTGCCAATGTAAGCCTTTCACAGGGTGCAAAAATTAATTACTTTCTCGCACTATGTCCTGAACACCGGCCTTGGCTTTTCAGAGAGGTGCAGTACACTTTATATTGGGCGGGGGGTCAATACAATAATCGCACTCATAATGTCTTGTGTTACCTCTACTATTTAACTTCAGTAATTCCAAGACTAGTAAATAATTGTGATACAGCAAAAACAGGCAATGGTGTGGGCTTTACTACCGGTAGAGCAATTTCTAGTTTTCTGAAATGAATGAGACCATTTCCAGAATAGCAGTGTGAATGAAAGGTCTCTTTTACTCAAAAGCAAACTAACAATTACTAGACCTTTAAGGGTTACTACCATCCAAGAAATAACCGTACCATACAGGCTGACTTTGATTCTGTGTTGATAAAATACTTTTCAGGTGTTTATTTGTGATAAAGCAAAAACAGGCAATGATGGGGGCTTTACTACCAGTAGAGCAATTTCTAGTTTTCTGAAATGACCGGGACCGTTTGCTCAAAATGTCTTGTGTTACCTCTACTATTTAACTTCAGTAGTTCCAAGACTAATAAATAATTGTGATACAGCAAAAACAGGGAATGATGTGCGCTTTACTACCAGTAGAGCAATTTCTAGTTTTCTGAAATGAACGGGACCATTTCAAGAATAGCAGTGTGAATGAAAGGTCTCTTTTACTAGAAAGGAAACTAACAATTACTAGACCTTTAAGGGTTACTACCATCTGAGAAATTACCACACCGTACAGGTTGGCTTTGATTCTGTGTTGATAAAATACTTTTCAGGTGTTTATCTCTGGCATGCGTTATTTTAAAAGCAAAGGAATTGGCTATCAAACTACTTATCCTCGGCCATACTCACATTGGAAGCCTTAAGTACAGGGACCTGAGTAGTAAGGTATGCAAGGCCATATGAAGAGAACAATGGGCCATTTCCTGATTGAAATTGATGACCAAGATAAACAGATATATTTTTCATGCATTTAAAACTGTGTGATTGAGAGGAAGAACATAACAGTTGTGGCTAGTACATCAATGGCAAACCTAAAACAGGTCTTCTCACCCATGTGAAAAAAGCTATCTGCAGCAGATGGGATTCGGGTAGGGCAACTATTGTTTGGCAAGCATTGGTTGAACAATTTACCATTCACTATGTTCTGTCACAGCTGTCTGTAATCCCCCAAAATCACCCAAAAATGGCAAGCGCTTCGGCAACAGCTACAAAGTAGGGCAAAACGTGATTTACTCTTGTAGAAAAGGTTTTCACTTAAAGGGCCACCAAGTGATAACGTGTCAATCTAATCATCAATGGTCTGGAGTAACACCAACCTGTCAAGGTAAGTCATTGAAATGGTCTTTTACTGGTGCAATAAAGGCTTTAAACTAAATGGTGATAGTGTGAGAACATGTCAACACAATCATCAGTGGTCTGGAGACCTACCAACGTGTCAAAGTAGGTCACTGATAAGTTTTCACCACAAGGGCTGGGAATTTTGCATATCTGAACATTCCTTATATTGTAAGAAAGCCCTAATTGTCATTTCTCAGTTGGCTGTGTTTGCAAGTACCAGCATTGCTAGTATGAACGCAGGGACTTGTAGGATAAGTGAATATGCAGCTTAGTAGCTGGGCTTACGTATATATTTAGAAACCTGTTTTTAAGTTTATACTAGCAGTACGTGAAATGCGCATCTAAGTAACCGACAAGCTAGCAGTGTTTGAATTCACTGCCGATATATTCCACACCACATACCACGTACAATAATTCAGCCTTTGAGTTCACATGGTCAAGCTAAGCCTTGGTCCAATTTTATTTTTTCCTGTAATTATAATTATAGTTGAAGAACCAAACACATTAGTACAAATAACCAGTACTCTGTAAAACTTGCATATAAAGCCGTATGAGCTGGGTGGACTGGCTTAACAGTAAAGATTGCGATTTTGTTTCATCTAGATACTTGGTTGGCACAGCTTCAAGCCTGCTGTGCGTAATTTTAGCCAATAAAGAAGTGAGAAATAAAAATGATTGGTAATGGTTCTCCTGCGAAGAAATTGTCTTCTTCAAATACACAACGTAAGCCTTGGGCCACCAAAGAACAAAGGCTACGATTTTCCCGTCTCTTCATAGTGCATTGTGAATTCAGATATCGGATCATGTTAGGGAAATGTCATAAAACTTGCCATAAAATCAATTCATTTGAGCTGGCAAGTTGGTTGAGCAATTAAAATCAGGAGATTCTTTTTCGCTAGGCACTTTAGTCATTATCATGGCGTGTTTGAGTGTGGTGTGGTGTGCGTGTGTGCTTTAAACTGGCAAAGTATCAGTAAAAAAGTGGTTAATTCCTTTTCTTTTTCCCGGACAGTTTCTTTAGGCAGTTGCCTAGCTCATCTCACTCCTTGTATTACTTGTATGCATGTTGTTTTTGGCAGTTGGGGCGAGTCCCTATTGCCACAACTGCGATGGCTGGAAGGCGACTTTAGGTGCCACGTGCAAGCATAATTTTATTTCATGGTTTCATGGTGCACTTAGGCCTAA
>JAOWAW010093990.1:0-15941 GCA_028565695.1 Nicola tetela
CTCTCTCTCTCTCTCTCTCTCTCTCTCTCTCTCTCTCTCTCTCTCTCTCTCTCTCCCTCTCTCTCTCTCTCTCTCTCATTCTTTATCACCTCATGTGCAGTTGTGCATCAAGTCTTGTTGCTTTGCAATCTTCTTGAGGATCTCTTCTTTTTTTTTTCTCTTTTCCTTTTGATCCAGAAAAAGGCACGGAAGAAGAAGTGCATTTGTCTCATCCTTCTGTTGATTGTGTTGGGTGTTTTGGCAGCCATAATCGCTGTTGTTGCCAAGAACTAAGGTCGATCACTTTTTTAAATGTTTGTGAAACTGACCACAGCACATACTCCCTTCCCTATAATTCTTTACTCTGTTGAAAAGAGGATTCGAAGCAAAAGGATGTGTAATTCTTTGTGTTTTTTTTTCACACATTGCAAATGTTTGTTTTGATTTAACATGTAGCTCATGAGAGACAGCCTGTTTTGCTGTTTCTTTCTCTGCACCCATCCATTTTTTCATGTCATCTTGCAAATATTTCCTTAAAATATTTTCCATGTAGAGAGGCTCACAGCAATGAAAAACTTATTTCTGTCTTTCGTTTATTAATGGTAATTTTATGCACTTCTGCTTATAAAACTAGAGTTGGAATTACCTATGTTTGGTCTTCACATCTTACATAAAATATGCGGAATTGGAAAGCAGTGGGCATTACCACTGGAAAGCTGTACTTGTGCTCGGAACTTGGGCCATGGGAGGGCTGTGCGTCAGGCGCCTGTGAGGCACTTATTCAGTTGTGGGGGATTGTGTGTCTGTCTGGCTGATCTTTCCTGCAGATGAATTGACATACTTCCTCTATACCAGTAAATTGATCCCAAGGTCACGTTCTTGCGGTTGTATTCCCCTGCAAAAAAAGCCTGCCAAAAACACTGAAAGTGTTTCTCATTGTATTGGAGTTGTTGCTCTCATATATCCGATTAGTTTACTGAATGGCCAATGGATTGACGGCCTTTTTGTCATAATTATGTGCTGGCATTATACACATGATTGTTCTCTGTCGGAAGACGTTTTCGGCCTACATCGCCTGTAGCCCTACTGGTTGGGTCAGGGCTGAATGGATCACTGGTACGTTGCTCATTTGCTGATCTGCGGCTTGGACGCTTCATTGGCAAACCCCCAATGCGGATTTCCGCTGGTGTAATTCTCTGCTGGCTTAGTATTCGTAGCGGCCACACGAGGAGAATGGCTACATGTTGACTGCAGTCAACTGTGCTGGCAGACAATTCTTGTTTGGCCTGTCTACTGATCACGGCAGACGATTTGCAAGCGTGCAGCGTGAAAAGACCGCTAGTCGGCGCAAACAATGTCATAATCAAGTGGGACTTGAAAGATACTAACTGGGCAGCCATGACATGAAGACGAAATCACACCAGCAGATCTACCAGAGAACCAGAGGCATTCCTCGTGAAACGCCTCACACACTTTTTGTTCCTCGTCAGACTGGCGTCCTGTAGCATGGGTATCGTCTTCATGTACATGTAGTGTCGTGTATGTGCGTGCTAGCATCTATTTATCGATCTACTGTATCATGCAAGCCTACTACAGTAGATCTACACGTAGTCTATACATATTTGCAGCCGAGTTCACCGCGCTCGGGGGTGCTCGATCGAGCACTTTCGTCAGATCTCCGCGTCTCGCGTCTCGAAGCACGTGCCGTGTGCTAACCGCAAAGAGGTAAGGACGCGTGTCTTTTGTGTCTTCAAATCCCCACGCTTCTCGTTCGCCGATGCGACAAGCGTAAAAGCCAAAGCTAGGAAACAAAGGCGGAAAGTTGCATCGTTGAGTTTTTGTCTTGCCTGAAGCCGTTTTCGTAGGTAACCTTTTTCACTTTCAGTTGAGGCAGGCGCTAGGCTAACAGATTACTTGGGAAAACTGCTGTAGTGGAAAATAATGGATAGTCTAGAGGACGATGTGGATAACTTCCAATCTGCTATCGCAACTATCGACGAGCTCACAGGCGAAGTGGAAGTGCTCAAGGCAAGTGGCGTGGCCACCGTTCGCCAGAAGCTTCTAACCGACTTAGCTGTACTGCGGGAGCAAGTTTGCGCTGCACAGGGGCAGTTGCAGACAACCGAGACCACGTTTACGGAGGAATTAGCTGCTGTTAGTGGCGAGCGCGATGTTTTGCTCCAGCAAGTCGCCGCTCTGCGTCAGCTAGCGGCGCTTGGCTCGCGCAACCAGAGCGAGATCGAGCTGGAATCGCTCGTCGTCCGTCTCCAGGAGCAGGTCGCTGTAAGCGAAGAAGAAAAGATGCAGCTCCAGCTGGAGTTGGACGAACTGCGTCTTTGGCGTTCAACAGACGACAGTGGCGAGGAGGAGCTGCGCAGGCGGCTGGTGTCGAGTGAGCTGGAGTTATCGCGCCTGAAAGAGGCGTATGTAGCGGTGAAGGCTGACAAGCGCCGACTGAAGGGAGAAAAATCTGATCTGCACCAGCAAATGAAATTGCTATACGCCGCTCTCGAGGAAAAGGAGCAGGAGCTGAAAGCATTGGTGGACAGCTACGAGGCACGCATCGACGAGAGTGAAAACACGCTGCGGCAATTTTCTGAAGGTAAGGAGGCGGAGCGGGAGAAATGTGACAGTTTGCGAACAAGGCGCGAAAGCACCGAGGGAAGTGCGATCCTGAAGACGCAGTTAGATGCGAAGGAAGAAGCCCTCAGAGTGCTGGAGGAGGAACTGGTCCGCGTGAGGCGTCAGAGCCGGACAGGTCCGCGCTTTAACAGTCCCAGCAGGGATTCGCCAAACGCAGGCGTATCGAACGGGAAACTGCAGCTAGTTGGTTCGCTGTCCGACTCCTTTCACGTAGACGACAGTTTACCATCTTACTCTGGACGATGGTCGGATCAAGGTAGTGCCGACATACAATGTCCATCGACCGCTCCGGACGCTGGAGCACGCCGGAAGTCCTCCCTTGACGAGCACGGGAAAAAGCGGAAGAAGAAGCAGCGGAAAGGGTTAGGATCATTATCCAAGGTATTTCTTCGATCCGGTCGGGGCAAGGCTGGGACTGATGCTGACGGTGAGTTTTCGTGTTTAGTGCATGTGTTTTACACCTTGAGCTGACACTGGTGACAGATTATGTATATCTTTTCTTAGCATTCATGCCGCGTGTCATGTCCAAAACCTCTTCCGGTTTAGCAGATCTCCTTGCAGAACCGTTCGCCCAGCTTTTTTTAGCTGCTAACTAAATCATGGTCGACACACGTTGGCTACGTCGCCTCATTCTAACATGTTTAGCCGGCCGCAAGTGCGGTCAATCGAATTCTTACAAGGACTGCCCAAGTCCCCAGGACTTGCAGAAGCCGTGTAAAGCTAACTTGATGCAGCGAGACAATTCACTAAGAACAGCCTGCTCTGCCAGCCTGTCAAAATCTAATTGAAGTGTTTAGCTGCGTCAAACGTTTTGCCGTTCGTTGAAAAGTGTCTGGAATGGATTAGTCGCCTGTGGGAGTAGGCTCAACATATACTGAGAACGGACTCAAACAAAAGACGAAAGTCTGCGAGCGAGTACTAATCGCACTGCAGCCGGCGGCCTTCAATCCTTTTCAGCTAGATCACCGTGTTAAGCACGTGGAGTGCTGCGGGCGCTAGTAGTGTAGTGGGTGTGGTTGTTCAAAGTTAGCTTACGGCCTTGTTTACTTGCTTTCATAGTGCTCCGCGTACACGGTTTAGCGCTGCTGCTTCGTGTCAGTTGATGGAGACTGTATGGTGCATGTACAATGGTGACAATGACCTTACTGGGCGTGTGGGCGTTTTGTCTCTTGTGTAGTGTCGGGTTTTGAATACGGCTGACAAAGGGCAGTGCAAATATAGCAAAAGATAGTGTATCACGGCAACTGCGCTGTGGACTACGAAATGCAAAGCAGATAGAACCTACATGTACAGTACTGTATGTGATAGCCAGCGATCTTGTATTGAATGTCCTAGCTATTGTTAAAACAGCTGCAAGCTGGTATGATCATGAGCGGAATTCGTGGTCGGTGATAGCTTGTACCGGGATACAGTAAACATGAATGTAACACGATCGCTGAGTGCGGTACGCCTCCACTGTGACAACTCTTGTGACATTCCATATGGATTCTGTTTTCTAGCCAGTGATGAGAATATTTGCTGTTCAATTTCTGGCTGCATCTGTGTATTGGGGATGAGAATTTAAAAAGACAAACCCACAACTATGTCATTGTAGACGGTGAAATCTTGCTGTGGCCAAGGTGAAATATTCAATTGCGCAGGTGTGCCTTGTATATCGTGTCTATTGTGTGTCTAGAATCACACCAAGATGATTGTTCTTCCGGTCATCTCACTTTCACTCTCCAAAGCGATCTCAACAGTTGCTGCCTGTGTTGCTTTTGATAAGACAATCAATATCCTTCGTCTATGGTGAAAACCTTTATATGACCTTTATATGCCATACATGTGGGAGCATGCCTTCCTAGATTCCTAATGCCTCTATAGATGATTCTTTTGTCTGGAAATAAATTACACAAAGTTGTTAGGTGCAGTGGCATGTGCAGCATTAAAAGTGTATAGCATTTACCTTAAACCTGGATGTTTCGTAGTCATTCTATGGTCTCAAGAGCCCTCTTGTGTTCTGGAAAGGCACGCTGTCAGCTTTGCATGGCTGAAGAAAAAGTTGCAGCCTGCTCATAAATTCCCCTTAGAGCTCCTTAGCAGGTCCTTGATGTCAATGGGGAAGCCTCCTTGATGTACTTCAGTGATGCATTCCTTAAGTCTGCAGTCACTCGAGACAGACACTCTGATGTGTTATTGTGACTTGTTTTTGTTGCTTTTTTTTTTTACTTGGCAGAGGTAAGTCATTCATCATCGGACCGTATCTCTCATGACGACCCTGTGTCTCCACATACCCATGGACTCACAGATGAAGAACTTCAAGATCGATGGCACGTCTTGGAAGAAGCTAAAGGACAAGAAATTTCACAGTGGAAAGCAGCTGTTGTTGTGGCGTGGCTTGAGGTTAAAGTTGGAATGCCTCAGTATGCCAAAGCCTGTCATGTAAGAGTAAACAGCATTGCTGATCTTATCAGCTGAATTCTTTCCTCATGGACATTAATATCTACAGAAAAAAACCTATAGACTGGTTAGTTGTGTTCTCCACAAAATTGATAGAGTTCCACATGGAAGCCCATTTCTTTGTGCCATACAATCCTATCCCATGCTATGGCTGTTAGTATTAAAATTAGTCAATCTATATGTGTGTAGTCAAATCTCATTGATTAAATTTGAATATGTCATCAGTGCATTGTGTTGTGGTTTTAGAGTTTCGAGTAGATCTATGCTCTGATTCACATGAAATGAAATTCCTGGAAGGACCTGGTTGCTTATCTTTAAGTTATAAGAAATTGCTTTATCCAGGCATTAGCCTATGCAGAAGCACTGGGGGAGCGTATATTTTAAGCCCTGGGCTTTCACACGGGACTTTATGTTGGGCAAAACTTTGGGTAGTTTCTTTTTGTAAACCTCAGATTTCCCTTTTGACTGGTTTGTTTATCATTTGTTTTTCACCTAAAAACTTTAATGTAATGCTTTACTTGTTCTCATTAAACTTTGCAGCAAAATATCAAGAGTGGCCGTGTCCTGCTTGGTATGTCTGACACGGAAATTGAGTCATCTCTTGGCATGACCAATGCAATGCATCGTAGAAAGCTACTACTGGCCATCGAATATGAGCGATCACCTGATCTTTGGTGAGTGCTTAATTGTCTTTGTCCTCTGCCCTGTCATCTCCTTGGAAATGTAGTTTTTTTTTCAGCTTTGCCACTCTTGCTCTTCTCCTTATTCCTCTCCTCCTCCTTGTCCTCCACCAACTGGTTCTTCTGTTCAGTGAAATCTTGCTAATTTGTTGCACTCCCGAAAACAGCAAATGGCCCATGGTTCGAGATCTCGATCACATCTGGGTGTCGACAGTGTGGATGCATGAGATTGGCCTGACACAGCACAGAGAGACGATGCTGGCCAACATGGTGGATGGCTCTGTGCTAGGATCTCTGACACGCAAGGAGATGGACAAGTATCTTGGCATCACGCGGAAATTCCACCAGGTATGCAGTACAATCATCAAATTCAACCTTGATTTTCTTCGGTGCAGTTTTCTTATACACCTTGGGCATCAGCTAAAGATGAGCATTGTTCCGTATTATAAAGCTCTTTGTGTCAAGTCTTGGCTCATGTAAAAGCTAAGACATGGACCTGCCTCTAAGAACATGTGTGCACTGAATGAGACCCAGCATAGTAACCAGTTGTACTGACATAGGTGATATCAACGGTAACTATCTTTGGGACAGTATGTGTGAAAATTCAACTTTATCGTATAGGAAGCATGACTGATGCTGTTGATTGTTCCTGGATACCCTTGTATGGTCGTCATGACAAGTCATTGACGGTTTGTGTACCTTTCACAGGCGAGCTTGCAGTACAGCGTTGAGCTTTTGCGCTGTGTACAGTTCAACAGGCAAGTGTTGTCGGAGCGGCGCGCAATGTGCGCGGAAGCAGACACAGATCCATTAGTCTGGACCAATCAGCGCTTTATAAGATGGGTGCATTCCATTGACCTGGGGGTAAGCAAATTGGGTGTTAAACGTCTTAGTAAGCATGACAGGGCTGTTTCTGTGTCACTTAGAAAGTTAATTCTTACTGTACCAGGAGCAGCCCATTTCTGCAGGAAAATCATTCTCGTTTTAATATCAAGGACACACTTGTGTTTGCTATTTTCTCATCAGGAATACGCTGAGAATCTGCACGAAAGTGGTGTCAATGGCGCCATTGTTGTTCTTGAGCCATCATTTGGAGGGGAGATAATGGCCACAGCATTGGGCATTCCTGCCTCTCGCACCATGATTCGCCGTCATCTGACAGATGAGCTTCACCGATTGGTTGCACCAGCAAGGTAAATCAGCAAGCTCCAAGCCCCAAGGTCAACTTTTAAGCATGTTATCAGTGTGCGTGTGTGTGTGTGTGTGTGCATGCTAGACCACTCACTGTCAAGTTCAAGTGAAGTGTAGATTTGGGAAGCAAATCAAGATGTGTCTTTAATTTCTGTGTGATGTAGGTCTAGGCAAAATTTAACCTAATTCTTCAAAGGAGTAAGTGCAGTGCAAAGTTTAACAGCCTCAGAGCCGCATTTGTTATAAAGCTGAAAACTGTAGAGGCATCAGGCAAATACATCTTAACACCACTACTGTATTGGTATATGTGGATGATAGCAACATACAATCACAGAATCAGTGGGCTTTTCAGGTTTAGTCTGTAATGCAGTTGTTGATTTTTCAGCGAGGAGTCACTCAGTCCTGAGCGTTTAACACCAATAAAAATCTAAAATCCTCTTAACTATCCCACTATAATCACATTGAGGACATGTTCATCTATAAGCTCTACCTTAGAATGCTCCACACTTAGATCTTTTTCACCATTCATCGATCTTGTTCTTTTTATTCGCATGTTCAGGGCAGCATTGAAGATCTGCAATGGCAATTCTGATAAAAGCAAGAGGACCTCAAACTCTGTTGGACGTAATTTCTTGCGAAGCAAGAGTACCAGCGAAGGACGTGCCCTGCCAAAGCGCCGCCGAAGCTTCCGGGTAAAGTAGATGTGGAGTTATGATAAAGACTCTCTAAATTTGCCTGTGTCTCACTGTTTGTCTTGGGGACTTCAATGTTGGCTGGTAGATGTGTTCCTTTGGGCTTAGTTGGTGAATGCTGTCAAATTCTTTGTGCAAGAGAATTTCATCAGTATCATTAATTATTAAAGAGAATGACAAAAGAATAGCTGACAAGGTATTTCCATCATTTGACAATTGTTCCCTTTCCTTCTTTTCTCTATCCTAGGATTCTCTTGGGAAGGCATTTGGCCATCGCGCATCCAAGCAAGAGTATGAGTACACGAGTTCTGTTGATAGCGGCGTTGGTGGTGATGCTGGCCTCTCCGTCAGTGTGATAAGCACGATCGGCATGGATCTGGAAAGCACAACTGTCTAAGCCACTGTCATCCATTTCTTTGTGGCAACATTGTGGAGGACACCACTTGAGGGTCTTTTTTCTTTCTTGAGCACAATCTGCTTCCATGTAAAGTCTATAAAAACATCGACTATCTATGATTTGAGCAAAAAATTACTGTGGGCACTTCATTCTCCTTCACCTTCTTGATCCAAAGAAAATGAAACAGTAATATCAGCCCTAATTTAATTTTGTGCCAACCCTTCTTCTTCTTCTTCTTCTTCTTCTTCTTCTTCTTCTTCTTCTTCTTCTTCTTCTTCTTCTTCTTCTTCTTCTTCTGCATCTTCACAATTTTGACACTTGTTGCTACGACAAAAGAAAACACCATTGCAATGTTAATCACAGTCTCAGACAAGTGAAATGGAGGGCATTCTAGAGTGCTATTGCTAACTACTTTTTTGGAGGTGTACTCTGTGCCATTGTGCCCACCTGTCACAGAAAGGTGTATGACCCGCAAGGCACACGAGGGAGCCAAAAGTGACTGCTACAGCTAGAGTACAGGGACAGAATTGTGTGCATTGTATTATCATTGTGTGCATGCTAAGTTTTCCGGTTTTTAGCAATTAACACCATAACCTCACCGGGGATTAATTTAATTATTGATGGTTAGGTCTGCAACATTAAAAAAAAAAACTCAGCAAGGATTGCTCAAATCTATACTCTAATCACAAAAGAATGCACCCTTTTACTTCATTAAAAATTTGTAGCTCACTCCCAGGCAGATGTTTTGACAGAGACATTAACTTCATCAAGTCTTCTCTTGGCTTCACTGGTTGAAAGTAACAAAGTAGTCATTGAAAATTGGCAAACATCCCATCTGCATGGCCCAACCATTCAGACACCATTTTGCGCAGTATGTGAATGTTCCCTATTCTGGAGTATCCAAATTTTGGCAGTGAGTAGAGCCAATTGACTGATTCTATCATAGAGGTCACCCTTGATGCAGTCCTTCTGGTGGATACTTCATACAGTGTACCAAGATTTACATAATGGCTTTGCAGTGTTTACATTATACTAGTAGACTAGCGCTAGCATCACCATAATCACTTTTAAAGGCAGATCTATGTACTGTAAATCAATAAAATTTCGGCCTTTTCTTATTCATGAACCCTCCGGCCTTGTGTTATAATAATTCTTTTCGGCCCTTTATCACATTTGCAATTGTGGTAGCTTTACGTGGGCAGCAGAAATTTTCAGCCTTAGCAGGGGTGAAAAGGCCAAAAATTTATTGATTTACCGTAAATGTACGGAGCAGCAGGGAGCGCAAATGCACCAACTTCAAATGAGGTGTCTCCCACCCCATCGCGTCTCCTAGTATAAAAAGTATTAAAAACAGCACTCCGAGTAGACAAAACATAGACCCCTACGAGACCCCAGGGGCAGCCCACCCCTGGCCATCCGGGTGGGGAGGGCCGTGGTTGTTTTCGTAGCTGCTGCCACTCAGGCACTGATGAGATCAACATCCGCAAACTGGCTGTGCCAGTATTTGCCAGCAGGCCCGATTCCTTGCGGTGGGCAATGTTCCTTACCGTTCACAAAATGCAAAAGGTGCCATGGGCGGTATTCTTTACTGGAGCCGACCAACCATACAAGCCAGGCTAATGCACAGACAGCCACTCAGCTCAACTGAACAGACCAAGACTTAAGGAGACGGAAAATTACGAGCGATAGTGGTACCGCACAAACTGAAGAACAATACGCATTCATATTAGATCATTGTTGCGGAGTAGACGAAGAGACGATACTATGATAGATATCGCGATACTGGTTTGATAACGGGTAATAAAAACATAAGAACGCGTTCATACCAGATTACAACAACAAACGGCTAGAAATTCACTTTACACACCATCCAACGGTTGGGCTGGATGTCTGCAATGTCTGCTGCCCCTCTATCGCACTGGTTGCGACGGTTTCTCGTCGTGTACAGTGAATACTCATGGCATATAGCACAATATTCGCCCCACGGTCGGCGAGGGGGGGTGGGCCGCCCGTTGGGGTCTGCTCTTTTTTTCCTTGGTTTTGACGCTGGGAGCTGCGGCTGCGGATGTGAGGCGGCTCCCTTTAGGTTAGTACATTGGTTATTCCTACTTCAGCGTGGCTTAACAGAGCGCAACCTACTTCAGCGCGGCTCAATGGAGCGCATCTCAATGGCCGTCTGCCCTAACAGAGTGCACCCCAATTCAGCGTGACTCAATTTGGCGCAACATTAAGCGCAATTGGAGCGCATCTCAATGGAACGCACCCTAACAGAGCGCTTCCCAATTCAGCGCTTCCCAATTCAGCGCAGCTTTTGGCCCAATGGAGCGCAACCCAGCAGAGCGCTCCCCAATTCGGCGTCTCAGATATGCTCTTGCCGTGAAAAATCATGGACGAGCCGGAACTAGCATAATTGTTTACGATCAAGGTAGGACTGAACTACGCAGGTAGGCGACGGATGACACAGGCTAGCAAGTGGTAGAGGTTGGTAAAGTTTAGAGATAATCGCTTCAGCAGTTGCAGCGTGCTCGCCCTGTTCCAGCAGCGAAGGTTGTGCGACAGTGCGAGACCCTGCGATAACTGACCCCAAGGTGGAGAAGGAAGCGACAGTGAGTGATCAGAGAGAAGAACTACTTGAACAGGGAAGATTCGGCGAGTTATACCCATGATCTTAATCCTTTTTTACCATGGTTACTGTCAGAAAGCCTGCAGTCTTTGCCGAGTCGAGCTCGAAGCCATCCTCTTGATAAATGTGGGATTTTCTTCACAGATTACGCAGAGTTACGACAGGATTAGCCGGCAGACGCATATGGTCGAATTCGCAAAATCGTTCTTCAAATGGCCTGTTAATTCCACAATAATAATGCCAATTATTTTCCAAAGCAATACCAAACTTACCCGCAGGGTTCTTCGGGAAGAACATCTTTGAACACCATATATCTTGAGCTGCGCCGAATTGGGGAGGGCTCTGTTGGGGTGCACTGATTCTGGGACTGGGTCGCGCTCTCTTGAGCCGCGCTGAATAGGGGCATCTCGTCGCTGAATTGGGGAGCGCTCTGTTGGGTTGCGCTGATTCTTGGTCACGCGCTCTTGAGCCACGCTGAATAGGGGCTTCTCGTCGCTGAAGTGGGGAGCGCTCTGTTGGGGCAGGCGGTCATTGAGATGCGCTCCATTGAGCCGCACTGAAGTAGGTTGCTCTCTGATGAGCAGCGCTGAGGTGGGGACATAATACGGGTACATTTGCCCCCCCCCCCCCTTAGTTCATGATCTATTGGGTGTACCTCGTTAAGATGACAATGCTCTTTATTAGAAAAATAGGGAGTTGTCCCATACACCCACCTTGGATAGAACGCGCTACAGAAAAGGCGGAAAAGCAAGTTGATGTTCCACAAGCCTGAAGGTTTTTGAGTAAAAAATGATCAACTACATGTATATCCAGCTTTGTGTTTTTAACTGGACGTTTCGACCTGACCTGCGCAGGCCTTCGTCAGCTTATGAAATGTTGGTAGCTCTTACGAAGACTTTTGTACAGAACGCTAATGCTTGTTGGCGCTAAGACTTAGGCGAAAAATTTTAAGGTCTCTCAAATTATATGGTGACAAATATTGTGGTCTAGGTGTCTGATAAGATTAAAGATAGCCGTTTCACTTATTCACTAAATCTACCCAGAATTTGCTAAGTCCGAGTCCGATTTGAGAGACCTTAGTAATTTTTCGCCTTAGTCTTAGCGCCAACAAGCATTAGCGTTCTGTACAAAAGTCTTCGTAAGAGCTGGCAGCATTTCATAAGCTGACGAAGGCTTACGCAGATCAGGTCGAAACGTCCAGTTAAAAACACAAAGCTGGAGATAATTGATTATTTTTCACTAAAATCCTTCTCCCCAGCGTGAAGATGTCTTTGAAAAGCCTGAAGGTATTCAGTATAGGTGTGGTGGCGTACAGGAAAATCAAAAAGAGAGAAATAATTCTATGTACGTGCATCTTCGGCCACCCGCTAGTCGTCAGGCCTGCTGTATACTGGATTGGAAAAAAAAGGAGAAAAGACAAAAGTAAACCAGAAAGGAGAGCCTACAGGGAGTGCAAAGAAGAAGGGACGACGCCCCCTGATAGGTCTTGTCGTAAAAAAGAAAAGAAAGAAAGAAACGAAATTAAACGGAGGAAGGAACAGTAAGAAGTGAAGGTGTGAGCCAAGTGGGGTCAAAACGAGAGCAGAAGATGGAGTGGGCAGGAACAGAGAATAGCGAGACGAGATTGGTCAGAGCGAAGACATTAACAGGGGAGATAGAATATTTAGGTGGAAGAATAGAGGTAAGTGTCGAGAGACGAAACCACAGGAACCAATTCATGTGAGTAGAATTTAGGAGAGTTAAGAGTACATACAGGCCGGGCGAAATATAGTACCTACATAACCCCCGTTACTAAGCATTATCTTAGCTCTGTGAGTGAATATAACCCGATCCCTCTATTTAAGTCCAGTCAAACAGCAACGAATGATTATTGGCCCGTATTTTTCATTCTCTCCCAAGCGGCTCTAAAAAAAGGAGGGATTATCACTCCTAAGGAGTGAATATCACTCCTTTTTTTCTGTACCTTTTTCTCAATATTCTGTAGAGAATATTGAGAAAAAGTTATTCGGCTAAGATAAGTACTTTAGTCACCTCGTGCTCGTGAATAGCGGCATATTTGCCTCGTCGCTGTGGCCCTTAGCGTGCGTAGTTCCCCTCGTCATATTTTCCTCGCCTGCGGCTCGGTAAATATGCTCGGTGAACTACGCACGCTTCGGGCCACGCAACTCGGCAAATAACAGCCGCTATTCACTCGTACTCGGTGAATATAGTATTCATCTGTGCGGTGTCCACTAACGAGGGTACTATAGACTGTGTAGACTGTGGCGCCCGGCGGCGTGGCTCCGCTTGTAGCGCGGCGCAACGTTCTCTAGTAACGTCCGCCATGAACCTCTAGAGCGGAGCTAGCTTGGATGCTTCTCCTTCAAAAGTATAGTTGCTTATGCTTCTCTCTGCACACTTGTGCTTGAGACGAAGTCATAGGGTTTGTTTTGGTGGGCAGAATATCCGTCTTGACTTAGGCGTGCGAGAATCCACTTGTGAACTTCCCTTTGTTTGTGTGTGACGTGTCGGTACACAGATCAACATCGAGGCGTGTGACCAGGCCTGTGACCATCGCCAGGACCCACAGTGCTGTAGGACGAGAGAAACCGAAGCTCATCGCTCAGTGTTTGCCTGACTTTTTTGTGCACCTGCGTTCTCAATTGAGTAAGTTGACGAATTCAGCTTTTGAATATTAGCGAGATAGGAGCTTTAGCTAAAAGCGAGACGCGTGCGATACCGGAAGACAAAAGCAATGGCTTAATAAGATCTCGTTAGGCTTTTGTTTGCTGGCAGGCAGCGACAATCTACACCATTGTTTCAGTCTATCCTCATTGCAGTCCATTGGGTGTGTAAAGCGATAGAAGGTCAAAGTTAGACAGTGGACAGGCGTATTGTTGTCAAGTTTCACAGAGGTTTCTTGCCATAGCATATAGCGAAGTTGTCAGCGTTGCAAGCCGGGCTTCGTTGTTTTCACGTGACATGTACGTTTGGCGGCAGTAGCTGAGTACAGGGTGATCAAGTGGCGCAGGCGCATGGAACCCCGGCTCGCATGCGCTCAGGGCCTTTAATACAACGTATTAAAGGCCCTGAGAAAACCAAGGAGAAAACGTTTGGACCGTGGCCAAAAAAATATCGACGCTAGTATCGCGAGTACGGGAAACATGAATACGTGGCGTCGATCTATGGGCCCGCTTTGTCCCTCTAGCTCTCTAGCCCTAGCTATCAATAGCATTAAGCTGCAAGGCTCTTCCCGATATCGGAACTCTATCTAGGCTTGAGAATGTCGAAGGGCAACATCTTTCCACAGGGCGTGCTTTGCGCCGCCGAGCTCATCATGCTCATCCTTGGCCGGTTGTTTCTTGCGTTCGCTTTGCAGTAGTATTCTGCTCCAGACGACGTTCGAACTGAGCGATTACGACGAGAAACGACGGAGATCCGGTGAGAGTATAGCCTCTCTTCGACGCTCTATTTCTTCAATTTTCTCAGAGAAATGGACAATTTTCCCGTACTGTTTATTTCACCTGCCCGTTGATACCTTCACTTCGATATGACGTGTAGTGGTTCGATTTGACGTTACTCCTGAAGTAGGCTGGCCGGCGCCTTGCGCATGCTCGTCAGAATTGAAGTCGACGGCAAGCAAGGCCGTACACATGTATATAATCCCGAAGATTCAGCTATTGGAGCCTCATCATGTACTGGTAGGTCTAGCCTCGAACCCGGCCCTCCCGGCTTTTTAATGTGACGTCAGTGCTTTTAATTTCCCGGTTTTGACCCCTATAGTAACATGCATTCACACCCTCAGCGTGATAGTATAAGTATCTCTAGCCTTCTGTACTCCCTTGTCTTTCTTATGACTGATGAAGCCAGAGGCATTTTTGGCAATGTCTCATGCAAAGAGTTTCTTGTGACTGGTGTGCTGGAAAATCCTCTTCATGTTACATGTACAGTAATTTGTTTGGGGGCTTGAAGTCAGCAAAATCTTTCCAGGTACCACTTAATGAACTGCATCAACTTATGCCACTCGCAACTGCACCCAAGTACAAGCAGCACAAGAATAAGAGCTCACATCGTGCCCTTCTGCCTTTCTGTGTATGCAGCCGCCTGCATAAGAAGAAGCAGCTGGCATCTTTCTACTGCAGGTGATGCTCAAAGCCTTGACTGGGAGCTTTTATGGCCTTTGCGTGTGTGTGTGTGTGTGTGTATGTGTGTGTGTGTGTGTGTGTCTGTGTCTGTGTGTGTGTGTGTCGACCACAGTCACAACGTGGGACATCTTGCTACCAGTGGCAGATGTACAACATCTTGCCATAGTATTAGTAGCTAAGCAAAAACTAGCTAGGGCATGCACCAATCGTGAGGATCAGTCATGCACTATACCCTAGCCAGGTGGCCCACCAGTCCTACAACTCAAGTTGAACAGCTGCAGTTGACATAATTAATTGGTCGGGCAAAGAGAAAATGCTAGCTAGCACCACCTATGTGTTGATGGTGTTGCGCTGGTGCAGGATCTAGAGCGCCTTGGGGCTACAGCAGACACTGTATCTCTCACCCTATACTAACTCCTGACCTTGCGAGTCAGGGGTGGCCACTTAAAACTCGTTTTTAAACCTGGGAAACGCTCGTGACTAGCTAGTATAGGGATCCAGAGTGCCCGGTGAACCAGATAGTAACGCTGTACACATCAGGAGGTTAAGAGTTTAGGATTAGTAAGGAGAAATAGTAGCAAGGAAAGAAAAGACAATGACTGAGGTCCAGTGCACAGCAAGAGGAAAGAGTGAAAAGAGACAGAAACTCAACTACACACAACGAATTATAATGCACGCAAGACGCACGGGCACTTGTGGGTGCAAGAAACAGGGGCACGCTCGTTGGCACCTAGAGAGACTCGCACAACCATCGTGAAATGTTGCGCATAAGGTATAGTAAATAGCTTGAGCGCAGAGCTACCTGACTACACTCCCTCCAAACTTTCTTGGCCCACCAACTAGGGAAACCCTGTTGACAGAGACAAGTTAAAAGGGAGAGTGCGCTACGAAGCCATGGCAACCTACCTCCACAGGGAAATGAGAAGCCGCCCAGCCATTACTTTCACAGCTGGCCAAAAGACTGTCGTAGCGGCTGTTCTTGAGCGTAGTAGAGAAGAGAAAAGGTTAACCACTAGCAAACGTACCACCTACGAAAAGAAGACATCTCCGACAGTTTGTACCAACTCCCTGGTTATGATATTTACCGTAGAGACATGCATACATCTACGCATGGAGGCGTTCTTGTGTACGTTAACTCGGTCTTAACTGTTTCAACCCAACGCCTAACCACTC
>JAOWAW010094212.1:0-15938 GCA_028565695.1 Nicola tetela
GTGGACAACGCTAGTAAAACAAGAACACCAAAGCAGATCTACGAGGATGGCAGCCAGAAAGGTATCCTGTCAGCTGGCCTGGATTCAATGATTACCGCGGTAGGCAAACATGAATACAGTATTTGTATACTGTGATTTCACAATTTTTCGGCGTGCATTTATTTCTGTTAATTTCGGTAGGAAGTTTTTATACCTAAATTAAATGTACATCTAAATTTTATGCTTTCTTTACCCTGCACTATACAACAGAAAGAAAAAGAAAACGAAACAAAACAATGGCTGTTGAGTTTCATTTTGTGGGTGTGTTGCCAATTAAAGTGGATCCAACAACAGTGTTAGTAATGCAGTTGTGCAATAATGTACTTGGTGTTTTTTTTATATCCATTCTGACATTGTCAATATTCATTATGCATACTTTTTTTCTGATGCAGTTCACTGCAGCAGAAAAATGCATACACAGATCACCTACTGGTGCAAAACCAAAGCAGAAGAGCCGAGCCAAGCAGCATGATCATCAAACAGAGGAATTGGAAGTGACATCCAGCCTTACGGATAGTCAGGTGATTACACTCAAGGAGAAAATGTGGATTTAATGATGATGTTTTATAGCCTCCAGTGCTTTTTTTGTGATCTTGCATAAGTCTTTGCCCATGATGTTTTCCAAAATATAAATTTCAATTTCCTCCTACTTCATTGCACTGCATTCAAGTAGATTTGTACCTCTCTTAAAATTTTGATTTTATTTCATGTTAGTTTATAACTTTGTCCACCTTGCAGGAATTGTATTATAACCTGTTGAAAATCTAAAAGCAGTGGGTTCAATTCACACTCAAAAGGCCAATGATCTTTTCTTGCCTTCTGCCATGTTTTTAAGCTGAATTGGTGGTTGTTTGGTGGAGAATATTATCAAGGGTTGATCAAATTTTGTTAGGTGGGAAGGATAGGAAAGGATCCTGCAAAATACACAGCCTAAGCCAAGTCGTAATCACAAGGCTACACTTATCGCATGTAGATTACGAAACTGTATGACTGCACACTAAATGGCGAAACATGATATAAGAATGATCACATGCGTGTCATGTGAAGTAGTTTCTGCCCAGGGACACAATGATAAAAGTTCACTCACCAGGTGAGCACACAATGAGCTTAATCAATTGCAATGCAGACCAGACGTTCAGAAAACACTTTCGATGAAAGGAGTTGGTGGAAGTCGGAGTTGTTCACAAGAGTTTCGCGTGAAACGAATACTAGAGAATAGTCCCCATTCGCCGTGGCAGATAACTCTGTGGATGAACACCCGGTTCGCCAATACAAGGACCAACCAGATCGTCGACAGAGGGCAACCTGGTCCTCCATGAGGGCCATAAGAGGAGAAACAACGACGACAATGTAATTTCTAGATACGCCTTCCTTCGCGACTTTGGACACCAACACTGGCAAACATTGATAGATAATCGACTTGCCGAGGCCTGCTGGAACAACCACAAACGTATCCTGTCCGCTTAAAAGAGAAGTACACGCTTGTAGTTGTTCGTCCTGCAAGCGGAAAGACAGCTGCAAAGTCTCGGCTAATTTCGTCACAGTACGAAAGGCCTCCGAGCCAGACATTCTTGAAGAACAAAACAAGAAGCCAAAAAAAGAGGAAGAGGAAGACTTGGAAACAGAGTGATGTCGATGGGCGATAAATTTACGGCGATATGTCTTAATCTCGTACGCATTCAGATCATGACAATATGCATGTTGCTATAGTTAGCTATGGTAACACTTTCCGAGAAGTCGGTACACGTGCCCAGACAAGTCCGGCTACTCATTCTAATGGCCGACATTTTGCGCATGCGTATGTAATCCGTACCAGGCTCTTTTTCGGCGTGCGACAAGTCGTAAAGCACGAGAAGAGCCTGGGTTCGAGGCTAAGCCTAGCCGAGCGCGAGGGTCAGGAACCTAGTTCCCTCGAGCTCGTACACCAGCAGCGTGCGCCTTCGTAAATTTCCCTCAGGCTAATGTTGATAATGTTAGCTTGCTGCAACATTGGCAAACGTTGTACTTGTTGAGTCACGAATTCATGCATGTAGCACAATAAACACGGCAGCCGCCTGCCATCATGACGGCCGGCCATACGCGACTTAGGCAAAGTAAGGATTAGGAGTCAAGAAGTACATGATGAAGAAAAGGACAAAAAGCCACGCTTTGAGTATCGATCGTCCGGTAACGTTTAATGTGAAGGTTAAAGTGCATATAGTGAACGATGCGCCTGCGAAGTTGATGGGCTGCGGCTGTTGAGACTGAAGCGGATTGGAAGATATGGGCTGCTCCTCTAGTTACCCTCTTTCTTTCCTTCTTTTCCGATCTAGTTCTTTCAAATTTTATTTTATTTTATTTTATCCGGCATTGACTCTTTAATTGCACCCTCGCCCTTTGTTATCTATATTAGTTGAAGTCCTCTCTTATTGGCATTAAGTTGCCATCAGTGAGAAACAGAGGAATAAGGATTAGTTTGGCGAACTGCTGTGGCGATGCAGTTGCTATAAAGCGATCGACATCGTCTTTCGTGGCAGATTCGGAGCGCAGGCGGCTGTCTAGTACAGCAGCAGTTCGAGCCTTCGGTGCGTCGAACAGCTTGTACGACAGAAGCGACTGCACAGACTTGTGGATAGCCATGGTTGCTTTCTAAAAAAAAAAGCGGGGAGGAACAGAAACCACGCATCCCGTCCACGACCCCGCTCAGTGAGGATTTGAAATTCCCGCTCTATAAACAACCAATCAGATTCAAGCTTGCTCTGGAAACTGTCGCGACATGCGGGAAAACCCTTTCCCTTTAAGGTTTACGGAGAAAGTTTACTCGCTCCCGGTCTATTGCTATGGTAATTGCCCGTATCTGGGTCTGCAAGGTCCGCGCGCTACTGATGGCCGCAGTGGCGGGAAGTTGAAACCCTGACACGATGTGAAAGTTGCAGTGCTTGAAGGTGCATGTTGCATGTGGTGAGCTCTCCACGGCCAGTGCAAGGTATTGCATTTCTCTGTCTTCTACGACCTGGAACTGACTTGATGGCCTTGTCGGAGGAGCATCGACCTGAAGCTCTGATTTTTCAGTTCATACTTTCGAATACCGGTAGGCTCTTATGATTTCGTCGTTTTTCCCTGCGTGTATTCAAAATTTCTGTCGACGCTGTCGTCGACGGTCGAGAGTGACGTGAATGCCTCATGTTTGGTTCCTGAAGGAAGAGCCGAAGTTTTGCAAAAGTTACGTCGAGACCGGAAGGGTAGCTTCAGAAAGAGGAGAGGGGAGACGTCGCCACAGTCGTGCTCGGACGGCACTTCGTCGCCGGCGCAAGATAGACAGCCTACCGCACGTACAGAAATCGACGTAGATTCATCTTCGTCGTCTGGTAAGCCTCTTACGATGCAGTCACGGTGCGAGAACTTTCATTGATGTGTCCTGTTACGTAGCACATTCTTCCACTTGTGGTTCTTGTTGTATCAGAAGTCTTGAGCATGTTGAGGCACAACTGAAGATTGATATGCAGTTCAGTCGTCCTATGAATGATTTGTATAAGATTGTGAATCCTAATCATTGCTACATCGTCTTTGTCTGGAGCAGCGCATTGCTCCATTGGAAAAAATCACTCATGCCACCGATCGTTTATTCAGAGAAGAGCCTGTCTCTCCCGAAGAGCTATTAATCTTTTTGTGTTCACTTCAAACAAGAAAAATGAAAAAAAAAAGAACCTTGCTGTCAATTTTTTCCCAAAGCTTTTCTTTGCAATGGCGTTTTTTCTTATTAATGTTCATAAAATGATAATGAGCTATTGACCTGACTTTTTCCTTTCCTTTAGTTTTCAGTTATGTTCATTTTCTCGTAAGAGCCCAACCGCTCAGCACCTCCCTATTTGGATATTCTCACGAGAAGTGAATGCTGTATGATGCAGCCTGCTTTTATTCACCCTCTACGCAATGTACCCTGTTACTCTCTTAGATGAACGGTGAGGTCATGGTTTATCTGGCTTGCCTCTTTTTGTGTGAGTTTGGGAAGCAGGAAAAGAACATCTTTCATTACTCTAAACATTCTAAAGCCTTGTCTAAAGCAAACACCTGTCGATGAAGAGGCCGGAAATTGCGCCCGTGTGGGTGAATTTCGGGTCATCATACCGCCAGAATTGGGAATAAACTCATGAAAACTCACCTGCGGCTGAGTCAGTTGGCGGGAAGCTTCTAACAGCCCAATTAGCTGGAAAGTCAGTT
Organism: Nicola tetela; assembly: GCA_028565695.1. Taxonomy (NCBI): domain Eukaryota; kingdom Metazoa; phylum Porifera; class Calcarea; order Clathrinida; family Clathrinidae; genus Nicola; species Nicola tetela. The sequence continues at coordinate 4,240 of JAOWAW010094212.1, forward strand.
GTCCAGTTGAAGTTTTTCTTGCATTTAGTACAAAAATCGTATATTTGACAGCACTAGTTTCAAACGTAATTTCTGTGAAAAAATGAACGGTGACCTATTCTTTAAAGGTTGAATTTGAAATCAGCATGTATTATGCTGTAGATTTAGTTAAACTTCAGGGCTGTAGTGAAATATTGAAAACTGTCTCTATAAACTTTAAATTGTCGCACCTCAACCAAATTTTCCACAAACATAAACTGCACTATTTCAAACCTCACTGCAGTGAAATTTCACTCAAGCAGTCTATATAAACATGTTTACCAGCACAAACTACCCCTCGTGTAGATCTCAGTTTATTGATATACGTAGTGGCCATGAAAAGCCAATACCTACGAAAAGTTACTAATAATGCACGTGGAAACATGAATCATGTTTGAGCTTATGCCTCAGGAGCCATGAGAGAAATTCGTAGGCGCCAGTGTTCTCTTTTTCGTCCGCTATTGCTTTCCTATACAGAGAGAAGGGCAGCAGTACTTGTCAGTCTCCGAAGACTACGAAAGACTGAGCAATCGGGCGCAAACGATCAAGCTAGCGGTCGATTCTTCTCGCCCGCTTCTTCCAAGAAACAAATTTAGGCAGGGCTCAAACCGTCTCAGCTTTCCAATAAACTCAGAAAATGAACAGAACGCTTTTTCTTCCATCCTCCTAACGCTAGGTTTGACAACCCAGGACCCTTTACTGCAAATGAGGTTGCACAGCAGGAGCAGAACCCCCAACAGTCAACCCATTGCGTTTCCCTCGTCCTACAGTCCGGTCAAACTTCGCTTGCCTACCACTGCAGCTAAAACTGTACACGCTGTTGCCTACCAACCCAAGCTGGAGCTTGCGCCATTGTCGAATTGGTTATACTGCTCAATCTATCGTGAGCGGTTGCTGTTAACGGTCAAATGCGAATGTCCAGGTTCTACCATGGCATTCACCAGAGTCCTTTTGCAAGAAAATCCACCCTTGGTAGATTTCTTTGTGTCTTCCTATAGCAAATAAAAATCTTCGTAGCCAGATATTAAACGCGAAAAGTGCTGGATGGATAGTCCTACATGAAATGTTAATTTTGCGGAGGCTTGTATGCAAGTGTAATTGGTTGGCCTCCTTCGTGCTCTTCTATCTTGCACAGACCTGGTTTCCAAACAGAAGGGCGCACGAGGGACGTTGCCCGAAGTCGAAGCAATTGAAAAGTGCACCGCCTCCGCAGGGCGCAGTCGGAGGAATTCCAAGCTGGGAGTTTTGCCCCTACACCTACTTTGTGCCACCCTTTCACTTTCACGGCGTTCCACACCTTGACTCGACTACATGAATGCAACTGATGAGTCCTGTTCCGCTTTGTACCACAAATCTTTCCCTTGTTTGCTTTTGCCACAATCGATTTTTGTCAAAACACAGCCGTACTACACGTAGCGGCAGCACTATAGCGCTAGTTCACGGTATATACATGTATATTCTGGATACTACAGCTGTGGGCAGTAGGGACACGATTCAGTTAGAGTCAGGCTCACTTGGCAGTTAGTTAGTAGAATGGCTGTCTGCATGGAAGACATTGTCGGATGAAAGGGGCACGGAGGATAGCTGTATAGTCACGTTGAGTCCGTGGAGGAAGGAACGGGGGACAGTGAGACTCAAGTTAAAAAGGTCGGAGGTCCAGAGAGAGTGGAGAGGACAGACCAACAAGGCAACCAAGAAACGAAAACGGCACCAAGGAACAAGTGGCGAGACCATCCCGAAGAATGTGAGTGTCCACACAAGGATAAGCCAAATTTCGGGAGATTATTTTGAGATCCATTCAGGTCGCCTGTCATGTGGTGCTTGTTCCAAATTGTTGTCGACGAAGCTTAAGCTGACCACTATAACAACACACATCAGGACTAAGAAACACGACGCTAGATAAAACGACGAGAATCCTATCGATCGAAGGAGGGCACTCCGAGATGCCCTGAAGGCAGATTCACTGCGGCACAAGGTGGGAAAATTGCTTCCGGAAGAGCAGAGAACTTTTCGTGTTTCTGTCGTTGGGACATTTCTTTCTGCTGGGATTCCTTTGAAAAAAGTTGACTGTTTCCGTGACCTACTCGAAAAAAAGGTTACCACTTGACAAGAAGAGGTAAGTGAATGTCATATTTGGTGTGGGCCACACCGAATCATGATAACATTCCCCTACCCCTGTACGGCCTGCACCTTAGATACTTTTAACGCCAAACCAGTGGCGTGCAGCACCCGGATCAACGCCAGTATCTGGCCGAGCGAGTCCTCGTTATCAGGAGACAGGTTGCTTAGGGACGCGGATCAACTAGGTGCAAGTGCTGAAATGGAGAAACCAGATAATCGTGTGGCGACGTGCTGGAAGTGGGCCGTTCAATGGCGCTGATCAGCAGCTAATTTCCGAGACTTGCCGAACAGCAGCAACCAGGGAATATATCGTGTGGCAACGGGGCTCTCCCGGAGAGCTTAGACGACAGCTAACAAGACTCAGTGCTTTGGCCATCGTTTGCAGTAGTATACTACTACCTGAATGAAATTACTGCTGTTGATAATTTAACCTCCATCCTCCTCAGGCTTGAGTTTGTAGACTTTAGACTTCCTATAGACCAATAGACTCTGTTCAGTGACGAGTGCCGTTCATCCCAATGATAATTTTACCATCTCTGCAGGCATGCTGCACGTTGCGCCCTCCCAGTCGCAGCTTTGCCAGTTGATGACTAGGGAAGGAGTACTGAAGACATCTGTGTTTTTTTGCCTGATCGTGCGAACCGCGCTTGAGACAAAGAGGCACGTCATTTGTCTTTTTCGATGCTCCCAGGAAACAAACCACGATCATGCAGCCGTAGCTAATTTCGGTTATCTGTGCAGCTCTGACGCAATCGCTAAGGCGCGCCTGCTCTTCTGTCGCTTCGTTCATGAGAAGGCACGAAAACTACGTATGCATGTCCAGATCAGCAGCATAGAAGAAAATCTCGAAGGCTTCTACGACCGAACAACCGCTTGTGAATAGCTTTTCAGATCAGCTAGAACTCGTAAGCTGGTTTTAATCAAATGCTCTCGCGAATGAGAATCATTAAAGTGTGCTCCTTGAGGAACCGCTATTCTTTCAGGCAATCTCTGTAATTGGGAACATAAAAGAGAGGCGCAGCCCAGGAGCGAGTTATCAGCTAGCTATAGCCTGGAGAAATAACGTTGCGATTGGTTGGTCGGTGCACGTTCTCTTTAGACCTACCTAAGCGAACGGAGCCTTAGTAAACCCACATCCGGTATTCTTTCTTCAAGCTGTCAAATGCTACCCCGGTGTGCGGTAACAAGCACACGCAGCCCTACGAACATATTTTCTCTTCTCTTTCTTGTGGTGTGCCTCGCCAACTGAAAGGCGTCAAAAAGGCTACATGATCGTAAATCCGATTGCCCCAAGGGCTCTAGCGTGGCGCCGCAGTGCTAATCCAGCTTAGTTAAGACGAGCAGTCACGGCAGCTGGACTCGCAGTACAGGAGTGTTAAAGTGGATCTCTTGGTTCATGAGCTATCATGACTGAACACAGTGTGAATCTGTGTCGAAAATTTTGAACGTTTTAAAGTTGTGTACAACTAGCTGAGGCTCTAGCCTTACCATAAAGATGGGCATTTTGCCCTTTCTTCTCTTCCTTGCCTTGCTTGCTCCTTGCAGCAATTACCTGACATCGTCCACACCTGCTGCGACCAACACGACTACCAAAGACAAGTCTGATCATCAACAAGCAGGCGCGTCTTCAGAGCAACGACCGTCCAAGCACACAATCCAAGGTCAGCCAAGTATTGATCATATAACCAGCTGTACAATAGACAATGCTACAGTGATTGCCATACTTGCTAACTACACCGACGAGATTTCATCGTGGCTAAAATCTTCCTCTAACACCGACCTAGTGTTCTTATATTTCGATCTCGTTGTCGGAAACACAACATTCCATCCTGGCTCATGTCCCAACGATGGAAAGAGCGCAGTCGACATCAAGACACCGCTGGCTTGGGTTTTCGCACGTCTGCATAGTGACCACCAATCTGTTTTCGACGGGGAAGGCTTCGCTCACGGCTATCTTACTCTTCCAGTGAGCTATCCAAGAGTGTACTCGTTCGGCCTTCTTGGCAAAAATAATGTCCGATATCTCAGTCACAGCCGCTACCGATTGAGAGCAGCTGAGAATTACCATGGCTTTAAGGGAGACGTCGAAGATTGTTGGAAGAGACTGACCCAAGAGAAAAAAAAGTGCGTTGATGTTTGAAGCTGTTCAGCGCTTTCACGATGAGGTAACTTCCGGACAGGACGGGTCTTGGGCAATTTGTTACTCGAATCCAGTCACGTCGGGTCTTCCATCCGCAGCCGGTGCTTATCTACCCTACTCACCAGCTTATTACTGTAAAGACAGAGACGGCTAAGTGAAGGAACTGCAACGAGGCAGTATACTGGAAGGATTTCGTTATCTTCTTACAGGTTTAGCCATTACTTTTCTTCCTGTTCAGATCGTTGCGTTTTTCTGGATCTCAGAGAAGATTCTATATTGGGGAGTCGAAGACAAAGATCATTTACAGATAAGTCAACACAAAGTTTCCAAAGACAGCGTGGTAGAAATTCAGAAGAACTATTTTTCGCTTGAAAGACTCCCTGTTCATGTGACTATCGGCGGAATTCTTTGCGCAAACAATTTCCTCGGGAAAAGAGTTACCAACAGGATTAAGGTCTTCGTTCTACTGTCTCTCTATATCTTCGTGTACATCGCCATTCCTCCTCTCATACAAAATCATGTCTTGACGGCGAGAAGCGAGCCTGACTCCTGGTACCCGGTACGAACAGAGGACAGTTTCGGGGTATGTCCTCCTCGATTCATGGGCTCAGAAACTGCTTACGATTTCAACCAAGTATTTTTACTACTCGGGATTCCACAAGGGTTCATACTTATGATATTAATGTTTAGGAGAGCGCCTATGCTCTCCGATCGAAAATTTTTGTTCTTTTATTATTTGAAACTCATAAATGTCTCGCCGTTTTTCCTTCGCACGATCACTGCAATTTTCATTGTTCCTTTCAGTTACTTAAGAACAATATTTTACTGGCCGCATCCAAAAAATGTTCGTCTGTACATTCTTTTTTTTACTCCACTTTCCCATTTTGTCTCCATTATCAGCTCTCCTAGTGACAATCGGTTTTATTTTAGATCTTGATGTCTTTCAGGCACCTTTCAAGATCATTCCCTTTGTTCGTTTAATCATTAACGAAGCCTCTGAGACCCTTCTCGGCCGCATTCTCGGCTACATTCTCTTTACTTTTGCTGTTACCTCTTTATTTATTCTGCTTGTAAATGTATTTTATGTTGGCTTGGGGACACTTACGTTCACCGTTTTCGCATTCACTGGAGTTTACACAGCATATTCTGTACAAATGCTCCTCGTTATCAGCTGGATTATCTCTTTCGTCGGAGAGGTCATAAAAGCGCTTGATGATTACCGATCACCTTTGGAAACCATTTGGAGAATCCACATTGGTCGTGTCACAGAGATTCTTCAAACGCACCGTCATGGCCCCACAATGAGTTTCGGTCTGTTTCCCAAAGTGGAATTGAGTGAGAAGCAAACACTTCGCTTTTGTCCAAAACACGTGGGTTGGAGACAGTTTTTGTTGCAAGCCGAAATTATATTCACTCGCTGCTGTCTTCAAGCTCTGAGCATCAATTGCCCAAGAAAGCTTGACGTTTCGGGCAATTTCCAAGAAATACTTTACTCAGCCACGTCATCGCGGGAAAAGCTCGAATATCCGTGTGATCGTGGGGCAACAGAAAGAGAGTTTTCGTTGTTGCTACCTGAACTAACAACTTCTGTGACTCCATCCTCAGACCACACGTCGGAAAAGGACTTTCTGCAGAGCGTGTTGCGCATGCGTCTTTTCGAGCAACTAGCCCGAACCACTTTGCTCATTGCTGTTTTCCTCACCGTGCTGTTCGTGTTTCTTGGTTTGGACACGATGTGGACAAACACGACCAGCGCCAAACACCCCTCTACTATTCTACTTCAGTTTTTACTTCTTCCTCTGTTCACCTTCTATCGTCTGAAGTTTAGCGGAGCAATGCTGAACGACCAAGAAAAGAGTGAAATCGAGAAATTTATCAGCGACAACTTGGAGGAAGCGGTGAAAGACGCAACAAAGCTACTAGCTTTCAACGTAAGCTTTACAATTTGTCTATTCCTTGTCCGTTTCATTTCTCATTTCTCGTTCTTATATATAGTATGCTTTCACTTCTACCTCTTTTCTTCTTCTTTTTCTTCTTCTTCTTCTTCTTCTTCTTCTTCTTCTTCCACTAGCTTTCTGCTCTTTGCAATATCCTGTAAAAACTGTGGCAGCTGATTGTTGTATTTACTAAAGGCAAAAGCTGACATAATTCTCCACTTTATTGTCTATTCTCCAATCTCCAACAATATTCCCTTTGACAAGTACAGACAGGTGGACATTAAACTGTTAAATTTGGGACATATCTGAGAGTAGTGATGGAGTAAGTAATCTGCCTGAATGTGCCTTCTTGATGATGCTTACCAGAGTGAAGACTCAGAAGATGAGAAAACTCTACCATCGGAGAGCTCTACTTCACATAATAAGACTGGACAAGAGAACAAATTCAGTCAGATAGGTACACGATCTTGCTAATAATTTCTTCACCTTGTGTGCCTAAATCATCTGACGATCGTGTTTCTGCAAGAAACCAAATCTCAAATAAACTGGCCCGCAGTTTAGTTTTAACGGTATAAGCCTTAGCCATGTTTAAGTAAAGGATCTGATAAATAAATTACTGGCCTCATAGACTGGTAGATTAGTTGGCAAATACACTTTCTTATCTAAAGATTGGCAGCATACAGAACGTAAATTCCTGGCCTCATAGACCAGCAGATTAGTTGGCAAATACATTTTCTTATCTAAAGATTGGCAGCATACAGAACGTGAAGGTGTCAGATCTATCACCAGATGGCAATGGTATCTATGTACTTTGCAGAATCTATTGGTAACGGTTGTTTGTGGCAACAAGAGGTACGAGTCCCTGTCAAAGCAGCCAAACATGGCATCTTGTGCAGGGTGACATCAGCGAAGATAGAGGAGGTCAATTGGGTAACTTGAGGTATAATCTAGTGTTTTTTTTTTTTTATCAACAACAGATGACCTGTATAACATAATATGGACCCCTGAAGCACACCAAAGGTGGAAGGTCATGTTACAAGAAGAATGTTTGAGCAGATAGTTGTTGAGCCTGCCAACAGGGCAACCACTTCAATTCTCTGAATTGAAGAGAGCAAGGCACAGGAAATGTTATCACTCATTCTGTCAAGAAAAAAAGATCAGACATGGCCAGTCATGGCTATTAGCACTGCAAGTTGTAATTTACTGTACCAGTCATGGCTATAAGCACTGCAAGTTGTAATTTACTGTACCAGTCATGGCTATAAGCACTGTAAGTTGTAATTTACTGTATCAGTCATGGCTATAAGCACTGCAAGTTGTAATTTACTGTACCAGTCATGGCTATAAGCACTGCAAGTTGTAATTTACTGTACCAGTCATGGCTATAAGCACTGTAAGTCATAATTTACTATACCAGTCATGGCTATAAGTATTGCAAGTCGTAATTTACTGTACCAGTCATGGCTATAAGCACTGCAAGTCGTAATTTACTGTACCAGTCATGGCTAATAAGCACTGCAAGTCATAATTTACTGTACCAGTCATGGCTATAAGCACTGCAAATTGTAATTTACTGTACCAGTCATGGTTATACGCACTGCAAGTTGTAATTTACTGTACCAGTCATGGCTATAAGCACTGCAAGTTGTAATTTACTGTACCAATCATGGCTATAAGCACTGCAAGTTGTAATTTACTATACAAAACCATTATTATTATTATTATTATTATTATTATTATTATTATTATTATTATTATTTCAGAATTCCCTAACAGGGGGCTGGCCCCTCATTGAGAGGGTCTTAGGACCGTCTGAATCAAAAGTAACTGACAAGAAGAGAGAGGTACAGATGTGGGAAAAGAAAAATAACAAGAAAAATCTCGAAGGACAGAGTAGGAAGAAGGATTGAGAACTGAGGAGAGTTGGGAGCCGTTATGTAATAAAATTGTGGTGCGGATCAAACTTAAATTGAGTGCAGTGCTCTTCGAGTGCAGATTTAAAAGTATGGGTTGACGTTACAGATTGAGTGTTGGAAGGAAGAGTGTTCCAGAGAATAGAGCAGCGGTAAAAGAAAGAATTGAGTGTGCGTGTACTGCGGACTGTTGGGAGAAGAAGTTGAAGAGGCTTCCAGTGACTGTGTGGTGAGACATCAGACACATAGCGGAACAGGCATTCTTGTAGCGGGGGGAAGCGAAGGCGTAAAACACGATGGAAGAGAACCATATCTGTAATTTCTCGGCGCCAGTGTAAAGCTGGCCAGTTAAGTTGGCGCAACAGTGAGGTTTTTGGCGTGTTTTAGTCTGCTCGCAGTAAATGACGGGCTGCGCTGGCTTGTACTCTTTCCAAGGAGAGAGCGTCTTCAGCGCAGAGAGAACTGTGCCAAACAGGGCAAGCGTACTCCATGCAGGGCCGCACGTAGAATGTGTACAGCTTGGCAGCAACTTGCGATGGAAGATCGTGAATGATGAACTTGAGGAGTCCTGCTCGTTTGGATGCTGTCTGGATGATCTGTTTGGTGTGTTGAGACCACTTGAGAGTGTCAGTGATGACAAGTCCTAGATGACGGTGACTGCGAACAATGGAAATAGGTTGTTGCTTTATTGAAGGTAATACAGCGTCTAAAAGTGCGTTCTGGTCTGTGGATAAAATTTCTGTTTTCGCATGGCCAAAGCGACCACACCACGAAATCGTCCAGTCCTCCGTAAGACGGATAGCTTGTTGCAGGGCGAGGTACGATGGTTGTCCTCTGTGTTTTGTGTGCTGCTTGTGCAGCAGGGTATCGTCTGCATAAATTTCAATTGGGATATCGAGACTGGGTGGTAAGTCATTGGTGAATACGACAAATAGTATGGGGCTAAGTGGGAGCCTTGCGGGACTCTGCAGTCAATAGGATAAGGTTGAGATACTGTGCGATCCAATCTGACGGAGAGTGACCGGTCAGATAAATAGCTTTTAATCCAGCTCAAACTCCACGAAGAAAGCCCTAAGTATGCAAGTTTCAGAAGGAGACCAGGGTGCCACACGCGGTTAAATGCTTTCATGAAGTCTAAGAACTGACTGCTGTGACGTTCTTACCGTTGTCTAGGGCTTGCAGCCAGTGATGAATTAGATACACTAGTTGTGTGGTTGTTGAACTTCCGGACAGATAGCCAAACTGATGGATGGAGACAAGCTTTTGATTAGCAATGTACGATAAAAGTCGAGAAGCTCGAACATCATGGCTATAAGCACTGCAAGTTGTAATTTACTGTACCAGTCATTGGCTATATTAAGCACTGCAAGTTGTAATTTACTGTACCAGTCATGGCTATAAGCACTGCAAGTTGTAATTTACTGTACCAGTCATGACTATAAGCACTGCAGGTTGTAATTTACTGTACCAGTCATGGCTATAAGCACTGCATGTTGTAATTTACTGTACCAGTCATGGCTATCAGCTCTGCAAGTCGTAATTTACTGTATCAGTCATGGCTATAAACACTGCAAGTTGTAATTTACTGTACCAGTCATAGCTATAAGTACTGCAAGTTGTAATTTACTATACCAGTCATGGCTATAAACAGTGCAAGTTGTAATTTACTGCACCAGTCATAGCTATAAGCACTGCAAGTTGTAATTTACTGTCCTAGTCATGGCTATAAGCACTGCAAGTTGTAATTTACTGTACCAGCCATGGCTATAAGCACTGCAAGTTGTATTTTACTGTAGCAGTCATGGCTATTAGCACTGCAAGTTATACCAGTAATTTACTATACCAGTCATGGCTATAAGCACTACAAGTTATAATTTACTCTACCAGTCGTGAAGTTTGGTTCGATCTCAAATTCGGCCCTCACCATTCTCATCTCTGCATATATTTATTTACTGCTAGCACATAGAAAAGTCTTTTGTGCATGTAATGGTAATAATAATGAACTTGATGTTAATAGTTCTCTGCTGTTGTGATTCATCCAGATTGTCAACTTCTTGTATCCGCAGCCGGACAAAAATGATCCTTGTGGGGAAGGAATCAACTTGTGAGATTGTAGACCACCACAAGCGGAAGCATCATTTCTAGAATCAAACGCTTAAGATGCTAGATCTAATAGAGCTTGGGTGGCCAGTCTGCTGCTACAGGTTGTGAGTGATTCTGATATCCCAAGACAATTGTGCCAACTTGGCTGAATTTCCATTTCACCAGAACAAGTACTAACGTTGAGTGCCAGTGACGCCTTACAGAGGGAGTTTCATAGTAATTCCCAGCATGTTCTTTCTCTTAACTGAACTTAGCAGTTGTCGTTCATCTTAGCATATTTTATTGTGATAATTTTATTTTCTTAGCCTGACAATCCTGTACAGTGGGTGCCATTTGGTCCCTCATTCCATCCTGTTAAATTTGTTCATCATGAGGTCATTTTAAACACAATCATATCCAATTAGCGCTACAAAATTTGGGTTTTCAATTACCTTCAGCAGCTTTTTCTGTATGATTGAGGCAGAAAATTCCGATCTTTCACAAAATCAGAAGCAAGCAATACATTTCTTCTGAGTGTTGTAATGATAGAAGAGAACTCCAGTTCACTGAGAACATCAACTGATTCCAGGTGACAATAATTTAACTTTCTTCTTCCATAACTGTGACATTCTGACTGCTGCAGTGTGTGTGTCTGTTGTAGTTTGGCTAGATTCTGCTCTCTCTCTCTCTCTCTCTCTCTCTCTCTCTCTCTCTCTCTCTCTCCCCCTCTCCCTCTGTCGGTTCTGCACAATTGTAACAATATTGCGCTGAAATGCAAAAGACAGGAAGACTAATTTGTTAGCAGTACCGGAGGCAGCACATGTACGGATGTTGTGGCACCGATATAACTAGAGCGATTGCTTATTCATGAATGCAATTTCTTGTAAAAGTGTTTATGGAACCCGCAAAAAAAACTAGTGGAATCATTTATGTTATCCTACCCATGCTCTGTACCAGTACTCACACAAGCACACATATACCCACTCGCTACTCAAAATCTTTCAGTGCCCGAGGAAGGCCGACGGGCGAAACGTCGCACTCTATCCTTCTCTTCTTCTTTTCCAAATAAATTGTTTAAACTAACTCTTTTCTAGTTAATGATTACAATCCTACCTGAAGGTGGCGGCATAATCGAGGGATCATAGCGCCTGAGAGCAGGGCTTAAAGGCGCGCAGCGCCTGAAGGCCCTACCCGAAGGCACCATGTATCCTCAATGATGGCCGTGGCGGGAAGGTATGATTTGAGTTCATACTTTACTGGCCTTGTTTTTCACTTCTAACGAACACATTGTTGCAAAATGTTGCAAGAAAGCTTTGATCCAGCCACTGAGATTGCACAGTCTCTGTCTCACCTGTTTCAATTCCATAGAAACAAATCGAAACAGCTGCAAGGAATTGGATCGCTTGGATATCTGCAGCCGGAGAGCCATGCTGGTGAGGAAAGCGGAGTTGAATGATGTGATTGACGGGGGTGCTCAGTAGCTCAGCG
>JAOWAW010094434.1:0-27696 GCA_028565695.1 Nicola tetela
TGAGCCTTCTTCTTCTTCTTCTTCTTCTTCTTCTTCTTCTTCTTCTTCTTCTTCTTCTTCTTCTTCTTCTTCTTCTTTGTATGCTGTAGATCCACTTGCTTCCCCAATTTTCCAAACATCAGCAGTTTACTCTCAGCCCGCCAGAAGACCTTCATCAATCTTCAAACAGAACCGAGAAGGGAAGGAATACCCGATGTATTTCTCAGCTTACAAAGAAGCAGCTGTGCACCAGACCCCTGCCATTGGTCAAGATATGTTGACTACTGGGTCAATGAGCATCTCACCATGCTCTATGCCTGATACTTCCCCAAACAGCTCAGACGTCATGTTTAACTCTTCAGGTGCCAATCTACCTGGGTTGTTAGATCATCTGAGCTATGAAGAGTTTGCGTCACTTATGAACTGTCTTGGTGAGTCAGCCATTTTGAAAAAGATGTATTGTTGCCATGTTGTCTTGATTTAATCAATCTCTTTTTGTTCGTCTTCCTTTTCTTCTAAATCTTTAACCACATTGCCAATGTTTATGCAGAGAAAGAGTGCAGCTTCATGCTGCCATGTGGTCAATTTGGAGATCAATGCAGCTTTCTTGCCAGATCACCAGGTGAGCCTGATGCCAAGAGTCAAATTGTGTCTAGGAGTGGGTCTCTCATTCACAGATTCTTTGACACCAGGATACAGTCTCTCCAATACCTTATGCATTACCTTCAGTGCTATTTTTCTATGTGAAACATCCCACAGCACACCTCAGGCATGTTGGGTTCTAATGCTTGCCCACTTCAAAGACATGACTAAGGCATGCCCCGGGCTTGCTTCTAGGGACATGACCTCTTTGGACCTCAGACATGTCCAGCACAGCCCTTCTTCTTTCTCAAGGTGGATTTTCTAGCTTCTAGCTTCCCAGTGCATTGTGAAGGTTAGCGTTAATTTGCCTTCATGGAAGATAATACAATGCACCAGAACAACAATCAGACTAATTAGGGATGCAAGTAAAATCAAACATGCAGAAACTGCAAATTTAAGACATTCACACATGTCAATAAAGACTGTCCAGCTTACCCGCCTTGTTTCTTTCAGCATGGATGGTAATTGAATGTGTCTGCTTAATTTACTCTTGCACCTTTCTTTCAGGCCTTCTTACCAGCCGGTCAGCATCCGCTGTAAACCCAGGCGTTTCCACAAGTACCATTGACACCAGCCAAGCGACCATGCAGCGGTTTTGCCATGGCAACATGTTACCAACTCTGCAATGCGATTGTACGCGCGATCTTGCTTACAGTTTCCTGCCGCCAAACTCATTAAGATGGCCGCACCATGACTATATGACAGCAGACACAACAACACAAGATCCATCAGCAGCGCTGAGCCGACTTCAATGTTACTAGTGCACAACGCCGTACCTTAAGCTTAAGACAATGGTGCTAAACGAGAAAATGCACGCTGCTGTTTTGCAGGAACCAAATGCCTTATTGTTGATTACACAGTTCTGCCTCAGTAAATCGCATGATCAATTGTTAGTTCTAAATTTAACTTTCTTCCCGACATATTGGTACACACACAACGTGGGAACCACTCTAGAATTGTTAAGTGCACACGTAAATAATGGTGTTGTTTGCGGTGAACTCTGAAAGTTAACTAAGATGGATCTCTGTACAGACTCAGAAGTTAAGGATTAGCCACACAAGTATGAAAGCTTTACAAACACATTTTTGTCATGTCAAGATATTGTAACTCAGCAAAATTGTGAACATAAAAACAATGCTTTAAAAACTTCAGTTTCATTGTGTGGCTTAGCTTAAGGTTGTTTTGAATCAGTTCTCAGCAACTTCTCACACAGGGTTACAGTTCCGAAAAATGTTCTCCCCATGAGGATAATGCAGAACGAAATTCCGGAGTGCCTGTTCAAGAAAATAAAGTTGAAAGAAATGAGAGGAATAAGGATGAGTGAGAAGTAAGAAATGACTATGGGTGGGTAGAAAATACCTGCAACAGTGGCTGCGCTTACTTTCGGGGTGTATTTATATTCGGGGCCGTACTTATAGTTTCGGGCTTTTACGGTAAGCTCTTTATTAAAGATATTAAAGAGTTTTCCCACGCACCCACCTCGGATGTGTCTAAGGGAGCGGAAAAGCAGAATAGACATACACGGTTATGTAGGGGTGCGCGGCGTTCAGTTAATACTGAGGAAATTACTACCTGATGATCGCTCCGGCGTGAAACTTGAAGTAGCAGCAGTTTGGTCTAAGCCTTCGCGTCCGTGTGTACTTGTGTGCTGAGGAAAATATGATACTATGTGCGTACATTTACAGACCATTCGCTACTCGACAAGTCTGTATTACAAGATAGCATAAAAGGAGAGAAGACGTATTAAAGTACGGAGAGAGGGAAGAGTCCTACTGAGTGCATAAAAGGAAAAACACGACGCTTCCCGTAGTAGGCCTAGTCGCAAACAAAATAATTCGGATCAAGTAGGGCGAGGAGTTAGGAGTGGTGGTGATGTCCAAGTGGGCACAGAGTGGCAGAAAAAGATTGTGTAGGAACAAAGAGTCGCGATTTGGGGGAGGTCGGTGCGGAAACTTTTGGGGTGAATAGATTTGGGACGGAAGGATAGAGGATAGTTTATCAAGAATTGAACGGGAGACGAAACCATGTCCACGTGAACGGATTTCTAAATACGTTCTGCGTGGAGAGCACGTGATCATGATCAGTCAAACTGCGAACGGGAGACGAAACCACGTGAACGGATTTCTAAAAACTTTTCTAAATACGTTCTGCGTGGAGTGCACGTGATCATGATCGGTCGGTGCCGGGATGTTCATGTTCCTGAGCCTTCGGCGCGGACGCGTTCTCGAATTTTCACGGCAACTCCATAACTATACGAATGCCGGACAAAAGGTTGCGCACGTGACTATCAAAATGGCGACCGATCTCCCGCTTCCTTGGTTTGACGAGGAGCCCAGCCGGCCTGCTTCCAATCACGGTGCAGTGCATACTGTGAATGCCCAGTGCGATCCTCTGGTCGATTCGAAGAAGAAGGTGGAGGCTTCTTTTAGCCCAGTTTCGCGAAAGATTATCTTTTTGCTGAGGATTTAAGAAAGGGAAGACACTCTTCAACGTGTATCTGACCGCGCTGGCCGGGTATTTCCTTTGCAATTTAAAGTGTTTCTTGGGCGATAGTGGGGGTACCGACCAAAGTAGTTTTCTGAAGTGAGGAAGCCACTTATTCGCGAAGAAAAATAAGCAAGGGAACTCATTTAATCGAAGTGCAAGTCTGCTTATCGTGTACCTTAGGCAGGACCTCTGGTGAACATGGAGAGCCTAGTTTTACCGTTCATGATTGACTTGACTCTCTCCGGGCTATGAATCGTGCATGCACTAACCACGGTGCCAAAGGAAGCAAGTCATTCTTTTTTGATCGTTCTTCATAAAATATAAGTGAAAGTCTGAGGACTAATTTCTGGACGAAGATAAATCTTACGCTAAATGTAAAGCAACCCACTCAGACTCAAAAGACTTTCCATAGTCTCGGGCAGTGAACTATGCGTGTGTGCTAAACTTCTCTCTTTAGCGACATGTCATAATGAAGGTAGAGGTCAAACCTCGTTAGTACATAGCTTTGAGCAATTCTGTATTATTAATTTCATTACTACTGCAGTATTGCATTGTGTACTTATACAGAGAGGTGCTCTGCATGCAACTGTCCATTACCCTCAATAATACATAACCTCAAGTTTGTGGCTGCCACCTCATTAGTAATTTCATTAGTACATAACCGTCATTAGTAAATGCTTTTTCCTGTTTCCCAAGCATTATATACTAATGAGGGCTGACCTGTATAGTCAGATGATGTACAAGCGTGAGAAAAGTCGCCATGGAATGTGAGGTACTGTACAAAATACATTGGGTAGCTAGACAACTGTTTGAATGCACATGCACAGACTTGCGAAGAATCAATGCTGAAGCAAACGCAGGGGAGATTACAATCAACATTCTATAACTTCTCTCCTGGCTGAGTTTTAACTGATGTTTTTTTTTGCTTTGCTGTAGGTTGAGGTGGCTGTGGGAGGCCTGGGTTGACACTCTGCAGATGTTGGCAGTACCCTGCTGTACTGTTCACCCAGCGTGTTAAAGATGTGATGGACACCCCCACCTCCTTCCTCTCAGGGCCCATCATTCCTGGTCCAGCTCATCATTGCCGTACAAAACAAATCACATGGTCCTCCAAGTAATGTAACTTTGGCTTGGGATAGAAGTATGCTGTGCTTGTGCTGTACATCTGTTGCTGGCTGGATGAGAGCTGGCATATCATGCACAACACTCAGGGCAGTGCTGCAAAGCAGCTCAATACTTGCATCCTGTAGAACATGAAATTCATAATTGATCCATCTGAGGTCTGCTTCAGGCCAAGTGTGATAGTTTTGCCTGCTGGGATATTACTGTCACAAACACATTAAGTCACGCACTTATTCAACAGTCTCTTGGCATTTTGTAGATCAGCAGGAGCATCTGTGAATCACTCTAAATTTGCAGACAAATCTGCTCCCAACAATCACGACAGCAGGCCTGCTCACTGAGCCAGATACAGGTACTGCCATACCCAATCTAAAACATTCTTGCAGGCTGAACAGAGAAGCTGGTCTCCTGCTCGATCTAACTCACCCACGAAACGCTCCAGCAATAGAGGCAACTCGTGTGCATATGAATCTAGCCCAGCAGTTAGTACAGAATCATCAGGCACATTGGTAGTGGCCACTAAGTTAAGTTTGATTTTAGATCTAGCGAATTAGATAGTCTTTACCAGTATCAGCACTTTCGGACGATCACGTTTAGTCTGCGTGGGCTTCGCAGGCCGCTCACTCCTTCTCTCCTTCTTCCAAAAGAAGAGCAATAGCACCCATCACACTCTGGTCATTCGGACATACCCAGTAGGCACAATTGTTGTCTGGGGAACTCGACACGAAGGGTCATTATAACTGAAGCGCTGAACGAACGTCCAGCATGTAGTCCACAATTTGGCCGGACGTAGATCGAGCGAGTCCTCGAGCGTGTCAACCCCAAAGGCAGAAAGAATATCAAACGCAAGACCTACTAACGTGTGCGCTCTCCCTTCATCTCTTTCGCGACCACAAATTCGACAGCGAGCCTCCCGCTATCTTCAATGGTACCTGGGTCTAGCCATAACAGACAAGACTAGGTCAAACTACAGCTCGCGAAGACAATGCGCCTGGTCTGGAGCGCATAGAAAAATTGTTGCAAGACTGCCACTGGCCTTCTTGCAAGGTGAAACACTAAGCGACTAAACTACTCGATGATTTGTAACTTTAAAAGAGCCCAACCCCTGGAAGAACCAGAAATTGACTACTAGAGTGGAAACATATGTTCAGAAGAGAGCTAGAAAAACCTTCTCCAGCACGCACGCAAACTTTCCAACGCCACAACGAGGCGAGCTTGGTACCGTGATCTACCTAAAACATGCGGTTTCCCCCTGCACAACTCAAAGCGCATGCATGCACAGCACCTTCGTTTCCTTCGCGATAGCAGAAGTCTTTGCATCGACCCCTTTAAATAGCTAGCCTGCTAGCCTGATTTTTGGCTGGATGGTGCCCACGCGCAGCGCAGAGAATGTTTGTGAAAAGTGTAAAACATGTTGGCACGTGCGCAGAACCTTTTGTGCGGCCTGGCCCGGCCGTGTTTTCGCATGCATTTTGGCCGAATAGAGCTGGCGGCGAATAGAGCCGGCGAATACCGCGGTATACGTACGGTACATACAGGTGCTGTAGCCATGGTAGCGGGAGACAAAACCACGTGCACGTGAACCAATACAGAGTTGCTGAGTTGGGCAACCTGAAACATATCTGTACCACGTTCTGCGTGGCGTGATCATGATCAGCCTTAGCAGTGATCATGCGAACATCACGCCACTTTCCCTTGTCAACCACGCGTGCGCCACGCGTTTTCTATCGAAGAAGTTTCCCGCATTTTCTATTGGCGTCGCAGGTGCGAACAGGGCACGATATATAAGGGCATCTGCCGCGCTTGAGCCTCCGCATTTGCAGTCAATACTCTTCATTGTTCCGTGCGACCATTACACAATCATTACATAACCCACGCGCGCATTTCTGTGCAAACTGCGCGTCTACAGAGCGTACGTGATCTTCCTCCATCGAACTTCCGAGCGCCTGCACGCATAGCACCAACCTGTGTCATTGAGATCTAGGATTACTCGTTTTCCTCAGCGACTTAGGATTTATATAGGACCAAGAAGCCATAGGCATATATCCATACAAAGGTCAGCGAGGTTTTAACGTTGCCTAGAGCCCTGACCGTCTACCTAGCTTCTTCGGAGAGGTGGCATTATCAGTTCTCCTGCTCGGGCGTGTGTAGCACTTTCTGTCATCTCTTGAGCTTCTCCCTCAACAGGTCGTCGCGGCCATGTCGTTTGTTGTCGACAGTCCCAACGTTCGCTATACTCGCGACTACATCGAAAGCCGCTATGTTTACGAGACGGCAGCAGTAGCGAAGGACCCGAGCGGTATTTTGCGAGTTCAACCCAAACAGACGGAATACCGTTTTCGTGTATCTCGTCGTGTTCCGCGCGTTGGATGCATGCTTGTTGGCTGGGGCGGCAACAATGGGACGACTATCACCGGAGCAGTGCTCGCAAACAAACTGCGTATGAGCTGGCCGACGAAGAAGGGTCGAATGGTGAGGTGTAAGACTTTGTGGGAGAGAGAAGCTGTACTGAGGGAGAGAGAGAAGTTTGGGGGTGGGTGCACTGGTGTCATCACGATACATGTGTGCTTGCGGCCGCGGCCCGGCGTTTAAATTTGAATGCAGTGCAGTGGCCTGTGTATGTGGTCGACGCTGTTCTCCGCTGGTGAATCAGCAAAAGCTGTTCATGATTTGCGTGGGAGGACCGTCTCAAGCTCTTGATTAGCGGAGTCTTCACCGTGACAACATTTCGGTGCGGGCTCCCGTGTCCTTCTTCGGGTCTATTCTACAAGTTGGCGGTGGGCTCTCTTCTTCTTCTGTACACTTTAAGTTCTACTCAGTTTGTGGGTTCTAACACAAGCTATCTATATGGTCTACTCGCCAGGTGCATGGGCCTAATTGGCCATCAACAAACATAGCCATAACGTGTGTCAACCTCCAGTCCTTTGTCCTTGTTTATCGTGCTGCTGGTAGTGTGTAGCCACAAGGTTCCTTGACACGTCGAGTCATGAGACCATTAATTTTTTATTTGCAGGTTCCAACCTTGCCTTATTGTCCGTGTTACTTGAGGCTGGTTGCATCTCACTCATTGTTACGGCCAGAAACTGAGACACGCACAATCATTTTTTTTTTTTATGTTCTGGGGAGCTGGTCGCTCTCTTGCAGGAAAGGCGATGCGGATAGAGTCTGAGGTCATAATGGGCTGGTGCCGTTTATCTGTTTTGTTAAGTTACCGCAGTGCGATCACTGCGATTGCTTCCAGGACTAATCAAGAGTATTCATTGACCGCTGGCTTTTTCTCTAGGAATCCAATTATTATGGATCCGTCACTCAGTCATCAACGGTGTCGCTTGGCATGGGCACTGATGGGAAAGAAGTGTTTATTCCTCTGAGAGATCTCCTTCCTATGGTTGAGCCAAATGACCTTATCTTTGATGGTAAGCTCTCTCTCTCTCTCTAACATTGAAAAGTAGATTGTTGTTGTTTTTTACAACATTAGATCAGTGTTATACAACGTAATTATGTTGCATAGAATGGGGCAGGAACCTTTTATGCTTGGTCATGGCCATTTTTCCATGTTCTTTGTTTTGTTTTGCTAGTGTTTCTCCTCGTTTGAGAGCTCAACATGTATTTTTGTCTGTCATAATCTGCTCCCCGGCGTCTTTCAGTTTGTTGCTACTTCTCAGTATACCAGCTTTCTGTCATTCTGAGCTATTTGTCTACCTCACACCCGGTCGTCGTCCTGTCAATTCATCACAATTTCTTTGGTCTGTCTCAGGAGTGCCTGAAAGCATGACCGTGTAGCTCGTTTTAGAGTCAGAATGGTGCACAACCGGGTTGTCTACCTTGTAATTGAAATGCCAGGCGGTTCTTTAATAGACTTGTTGTTCTTGTGCTTCCCCAGGTTGGGACATCTCTAGTATGAACATCGGAGATGCTATGGGGCGAGCAGAGGTACAAGCGCTCGTATTTCATTTTTCTATTTTTCTCACAGCCTTAAGGAGTTAATGTAGAGTGTTACTGAAATGGCAGACTTCCGTTTACTTACAGTGATTTCTAAGAACAGTAATGTGAGTAAGACTTATGGTTTTGTCTTTTGCACATGCTTTAGGTTTCTGTTGAATTGAAATGCGTTTGTGTGGCTGTCTGTTCTTTTCTCTGAATTACTTCTCTTGTAGGTGTTTGAGCCCCAGCTCCAGGATCAGCTCTATCCGCACTTAGTTCAGCTGAAGCCGCGGCCGTCAATCTATTGCAAAGATTTCATTGCTGCAAACCAGGAAGACCGTGCTGATAATGTCTTGTCTGGTGAGAAGCGAGATTGGTTTGAGCTTAGCTTGAGTTCGTTGGAGGATAACTATAGATGACTCGCTATTCTCACATTGGTAGTTGGCTTAGAACTAGGACGTGGAACTTTGTGATTATCTAATGCATTTTGTGTTACCCCAAATCTTGATTTCCGGGGGTTCATCATGGGGTTGACCCTGAGATTGCATTTATCTGCTATAAATGGGGAATATGAAAAGAAGGCTTGCTGGAGAACATGAACTGCTGCAGCCTAAGTGCAGAAGAGGATTGTGGATATTTTGATGTTTTTTTTTCTATGTAAAAATGCTTGCTTTGATTTGTACAGCCTGAGCATGCAGTGTCTGTTTTAAGCAGCTGTGTAGATCAGTTTGTGGCTGGTGTTCTTTTCCTTTTAGGCACCAAGTGGGAGATGATGGACCAGCTTCGTGCAGATATCCGCGACTTCAAGCAGAAGAAGGACCTTGACAAGGTGATCGTTCTGTGGACAGCCAACACTGAGCGATTCTGTGATGTTGCCAAGGGTCTTAATGAGACGGCTGATGAGCTCCTGCAGTCAATAAAGGATGATGCTGAGGAAGTTTCTCCATCAACGATCTTTGCTGTTGCTAGCATTCTTGAAGGGGTGAGGAACAATATTTTGCACACTTTGTTGCTCAAATAATGTCAGATCGTGTGCAATTCCTTGTGCCCTCTGTGTCTCTCTGTTTTTTCTGTGTCTTCTCTCTCTCTCCTTGAATGATCTTTAACTGTGGAGATGCACCAGAGGAAAGTTGAAAACCATACCACTCTTAGTTGTATTTTTATATACTTGACTTTTCATAACTATGTGTGCTGACAATTGTCTGCTGTTATCCTTTTCGTCGTCATTGGTGTGGATGGACTTCCTGTGCTTAGTGTCCCTTTCTCTCCAGCCGTGTTAGAGAGTGTTGCTTTTCCTCAAAGTGATCATGCTCTTCTTAGTATCTTAAAGATTTCTTATGTTAGACTGTTTATTTTGAAGTGTTCTTGTAAATTGTGAACTATTGCAAATACTCATGTGTCTGTGTATGTACGTGTGTATTTTTTGTTTGCAGTGTGCCTTTGTCAATGGTTCTCCCCAGAACACACTAGTGCCTGGAGTTGTCGATTTGGCTGAGCGGCACTGTGTGTTTGTTGGTGGCGATGACTTCAAGTCTGGCCAAACAAAGTTCAAGTCGGTGTTAGTAGACTTCCTTGTCAGTGCTGGCATTAAGGTGAGGTGCAGAGAATGCGAATGATACGTAAATAAGATGTTTGTGACAATATGAAAACAAGCTTGCATCAGGTTTATTTTTTTTGTGAAGTAAATTGACCTTGCCATGATGTGTTTTGTTATTGTTGTGGTGAATGCATGCGAGTGCCTACACTATGAGCAGATGAGTTTTGATTTGGCTCAAGTTTGCATTTCTGTGAGACAGTTTTGTGCCACATCTTAACTGATTCTACAATTCCTTTGACCTTGTTTGTCGTTTTTTTTTTCTCAGCCAACATCAATTGTCTCATACAACCATCTTGGTAATAATGATGGCAAAAACCTTTCTGCACCGAAACAGTTCCGCTCAAAGGAGGTTAGGAAATGTCTTGAGCTTGATTGTGAAGTTTGTGTCTGGTGATTGAAGTTAATGTTTATGACACTGTGTTGTGTTTTCCTTGAGGATTGGTGGGTAGTGAGCTCTGTTGTGAGTTTGATGCCATTTAAGGAGAACCATGAACAGGGTCCACTGTCTTCTTTGTCTTTTTTCTGCTTCAGATTTCAAAGAGTAATGTGGTGGACGACATGGTGGAGTCTAATAACATTCTTTACACTCCGCAGGAAAAGCCTGATCACTGTGTGAGTGCAATTCAAAGTTTTGTTTTGCCGTACACAGCCTTTACTCTTCTTTTCAACCACTCTGACCTTCATTAGTATTGCCCCCAACAGCAGTACTAGATATTTGTTGGAGTGCTTGTGTGTAGTAGAATATTTTCGTATACTTTGGCCTAATTTTTTTTGCCAACACCAAGCAGTAATAGTAATGGCATGGTAGGAGTATTTTTTTTTTTTTCACTTCTGCCTTGAGTAACTGATTGTTTTTTTTTTTTTATATGGTCTGTTTACAGGTGGTGATCAAGTATGTGCCGTATGTCGGCGATAGCAAACGAGCGTTGGACGAGTACACGTCCGAAATCTTCATGGGTGGCCATAACACTGTTGTTGTGCACAACACGTGCGAGGTAAGCAAAGCTACCAGTTGCTCTATCAGACATGATGCATAAGACTACATACAAATGGCAATGCAATGGTGATTGTGTTTGAATGTATGTTAGGGCAGGTGAATAATTGGTATTGCACCACAAATGACTCAATCCTCTGGTTGTACAGGATTCTCTTTTGGCTGCACCGATCATCCTGGACTTGGTTTTACTCACAGAAGTTTGTCAACGGATAACCATGAAGACAGGTAAATTTATCTTTCCTTCTCTTTTCCAATGAACTGCGCAATGTACATAAACCATTGGTTTTTGATAATTGAGTGAGTGACTTTTGGGTGGCCTTTTTCTTTTTTTTTATACAGAGCAAGACACTGAATATGGCACGTTCCACGCCGTCTTGTCAATCCTGAGCTACCTGCTCAAAGCTCCGTGCACTCCGCCTGGAACACCTATTGTTAATGCCCTCTTTAAGCAACGGAGCTGCATTGAAAACATCTTCAGGTGTGTGTGAGTAACCACTGCTAAAGCAGGTCTTGGTTTTGCTTGAATTTCTTTCTTCTTTGCAGCAGGAAGAATAAGAATGTGTCTGAGCTGCCATTGTCTTGGTGTTAGGTGTTGCAACAGTGTTTATTGTTTTTATTCATCTGCGGAAATTGTTGGAGTAATCATTATTTTGCTCACTTTCCCTCTACTAGGGCTTGTCTTGGATTGCCTCCTCAAAACCACATGACCCTTGAGCACCGTGTGGCTTCAGAGCTTTCACGTAGAAACACTGCTAGCGTAGAGGGAAAAGTAGCAACAGTTCAGCCAGTGAAACGATGCCACCCCACCAACGGACATAATGGAAGAAACGGCACCTCAGCTACACATGATGAACTTGAGCATCCAGCCAAGACTGCGAAAGTTGTGGCTTGAGTGATCTCAGGTAGAACAGAATAGCTAGGATGCTACTTGCTGTAAATGCTGCTTCAGCCCTTAGCCCTTTCTCTAACAATTTCTTGAATACTGCAGCAAGCTGGCAGATTTTGGATTTTTTCATGGAATAAAAGTTTTTTTTGTTTAAATCTTTGTCTACTCTTCTCTGAGCACTGGCGGATATTTATAGCTACCACACTGAAAAAATATTAATTGAACTTATGTTGCAGGCTTTCTTTTCCTGGTCAGCTGACCAGTTTTGTGCATGCTCATGAACATCAGATTTGCTTTTCATGATTTTTTTCAAAATACACTGAAGCTGATTTCATTCTGTTGTGGCTTCTGAAGTATTCATAGCTGCGACCGAGTGTCAGGGCTATGAAACTATTTCTCACTACCTGGGAAGTGCATGGGTAAGGAGTTGTGATTGGAAATTCACCACCTCTTCGGAGATAGGCGGTTTGAATAGGTGATGTCACATGAGTTGTGAGAATGTGTCCTCTGCGCTTTTTTGGCTACTTCAAACACACAGTGCCTTTCAAACTCTCTTCACCACGCAGTTTTCTTGCCTTGCATTTTTTTAATCCCTTGCAAACCAGGTACTAGCTGCTTTTCACCACGCACTGTAGTCCGCTCCCATTAATGACTTTTGGGAGAGAGAGCACCACAGCAGCTACACAAGCCATAAATTAATGCATAAAATGTCAACGGAACTCGGTTTGTTTTAGAACATAGAATTGTTCATTGCAGAGGTCCACTGTGAGAGAGATGGACACATGTTATAGAAAGAACAATCCGCTTAAGATGATAAAGCAGATATATGATTAAAAAAGAGCATGCTCCGTGGAGGCCACGCTATCAACTGAATACCCACATGTGGAGGGTTTTCTGTAATATGTTGTGTTGAGTTGCGGTTAGCACAAGTCTTCTCAAGATAAATTGAAGGCAGTCTGACTCCCCTTCTCTCCAGAGATAAAGTTGGTACGTTCTGCGGTTCTACTCCACTTGGAAGCCGATGGTCTCCTCCACAGCCTGTGTAAGCTTTTCTAGGAGTTTCTCGTAGGACTCGTAAGGAGGCATGTCCAAGCGATTAAAGCTGGAGAACCAATCAACACAGCACAGAGGATTTTCTGAGCTACATGGAAAAGAAACTAGCTGACAAATGATGACTGGGCATTGAAGTAACTCTGACATGTCAGTAATACTACACACAGTTGATCAGACATGAAATCTCTCTCTCTCTCTCTCTCTCTCTCTCTCTGTCGTCATCTTCCTATCCTCTCTGTTTTCTTGGGAATGCCACAAATGCCAAAGAAGATAGACAACAGCAGTGAATTTGCACTCAAAGAGAAGAGTGGCGCATACAAAGAGAAAGTTGTTAAGATTCAGTACTGCATTAAAAAAATCTGTAATGAGTTTTAACAATTTCAGGCTTGCAGTCTTTTGCTACTTGTCAGCAGCCATAACAAATCATGGCTTGTGACTTAACATGACAGCTAACTGTAACAGGATTCCATGTTGTGTCAATCAGTTGATTCCATGTTGCCATGGAGATCTTCACATGCTGCAGCCACTTCCCCATCTTGCATTCTCACTGTACAGCTCTGACACATGAAGCTGTGGTGAGTCATAAAAACTAGCTCAAGTCACTCACAGCGATTCTGTGGCAGCATCTAAAGTATAGCGGTTGAGGTGTTATTCTAAAGTGGATCACTAGCAACAGGTCACCAAACCTTCATAGTGCTCTAGGAGCACATCCAATCTATATAATACGAATATTAGATTATCCGCCTCCCTTTCTTCTCTCCATTGGTCTGAGTTTGAGCCAAATCTACCTAGCAGAAGCTGAAAAAAAAATAGAAATTAAGTAGCTTTGGGAAGACGTCACCTTGAGGGTTCCTTTGTTTTGGGCTTTTAACACCACACTCCTCCAGTATGTTGAGGTACTGTTCAGGCTGGGCTGCCACAGATCCTGGCTGGTGTGGCCCCATGTACCGGTACTGTGCATCAAATTGTATACGTTCAAAACTGGGCATGGGAAGTTGCTTCAATTAAGCTGTGGCTGCATGCCAGCACCGCTGTGCACTGATCGTGGAGCATTAGGTGATTATGTAGTACAGATCTGTACGGGCTCGAGTTTGACTGATGTTATGGATAAAAAAAGTGGCCATCATTGGATGGCTTGACGCAGTCGAGCACTGTCGCTTGATTGAAGCTTTGGAGGATGGAAGAAGAAGTCTTTTGTTCCTTTCTGTAATGGACAGTTGAGATTGTTTGAGCTCTGCCTAAACGTTTCTTGGAAGAACTAGGCAGGCTGAATCGTACGCTAAATTCAACGTTTGTGCCCGATTACTCAGTCTTTGGTAGTCTTCAGGGAGTGCACACTGCTGCCCTTCTCTCCGTAAAAAAATACTGGTGGACGAAGAAGGATTACTGGTGCCTACAAATTTCTCTCATTGCTCATGAGATGTAAATGGAGGTATGATTCATGTTTCCCCACGCATTATTAGTAACTTTTCATGGGACTTGGCTTTTCATGACCACCTTGTTAATCATTAAACTGGGTTTTTATGAAGGGTTGTTTGTGCTGGAAAACATGTTTATATAAACTGCTGGAGTGAAATTTCACCACAATGAGGTTTGAAACAGTGCAGTTTACCAGCATTTTCTGAGGAAAATTTGGTCGAGATATGACGTATGTTAGTGTTGTACTATGAAACTTATTTTTTTGACTTGTGGACAGTACCTTAACATACTGTAGCCACAGTTAATACTAGACAAAGTGGCTGCGGAAAGGTGAATCAACATCTGGTGCTTCTCCTATGATCACAAGCCTGCATTTCGCACTCATGACTTCTCTGATCGTCATGGAACTGACGCTAGTGTGTGTCTGCTTATTGAGGATGGAGTTATGACAGATGTTGCAATTAACACTGTTGGTCCAGACTTCGGAGAAGTGGTCACGTTTGCTCTATTTCAGCCATGCTCAGGCACAAAATCAGCAGCGGACATCGGAAGTTGTTCGTGAGTGTGATTAAGGAAGTTCAAATTATAGCTACAATAGGATGCTAGATTCACAACATAGCTGTACATGCCAGCCAAAAATTACAGGCACACAATTGTTAACTTGAACCAAGATGACAACTCTTCTGCAACCTCTGAAACACCGAGATAAGTTCTGCTGAATGTTGTTTCAGTTGGAGCGATGGCTTGAAATGTGCAGTGCGTTGTAGAGTGATGGCTAGATGTGCACAGTGAGCAATGGCCTGATGTGCATAGTGTGTTGCAAAATCTTAAACTAGTACCGTCGAGTGCCACAGACTAGATAGTCCTCGACCACACATGAAAAGTTTGTAATTCTGTATTCATTTACGCAAATGTAGCTTCAAGCACTCTGGTCAGATAAAGCATACAGCGTCTGTCTGGGTGATCAGCCGAGTCACTGGGTGCAAGAAGCATCCCTGGTTAATAAGTCGTCCGGGTAAACGACCCCCAGTGCTGGCCAGGGCTGATTGATCATGCATAATGTGATTAGATCACTGTTGTGTTGCATGTAAACTATACATGTAATTATGCATGTAGACTATATACTAGTATGTAGTTATGCTGACTGATCATGATCACATCAGATTAGCGTCATGGTGTGTACACATGTAGCCCTGGCACATTGCTCTTCATTGTTCTTTTACCTGCTGCTTTATGGAAGAGATTGGTCTTTTTGAAATTTGATGAGTTTGCTCACACACTAGACAGACTCATTGCCTTATTTGTCGGGACTAGACTAATAGTTTGGCTTCTGAATTCTCTAGATGTTACAGGTAGATTTGGATCTGCTTAATAGCCGTTGCACACTGATTTCCAGAATATGGTCCTGTTGGCAACTTTGAGGAGTTTGCAGGAGTCTGAAAGTTTGTGTCTGTCTTGTTGGGGACATCAAGCAAAGTATTTCAGGTGAAAAGAATGGTCATGCATAGAACATGGACTATTGTGCTATACCTTCGCTTCGTGTCATGGCACTGAAGAGGAAAGGTTGATTGCAAAATGGTGAAGTTGGCATTCAGTTTTTTCAGGAACTAGGCTTTCAAGGGTTGAGTGCTGGTAAGTTTCAAAAATGTGGTGGAAAAAGGATACCTTGACGAAAAATGAAGACCATCAAGCGTTATCTTCTGTGTGGAGTTTTCCTCTGAAAGTGACAGTGAATTTCAGTAGTTTGAGGTGGCCTACACGACATTTCTTTGACATGCAGTCTTCTTGGTTTCCTGGAGAAGTTAATCTCACAGCAATGAAGACATGTGGGAAATTTGTGGAGCTAGTCTCAGTAGCAGTTAGAGAGGCAAACTTTGTTTTGCCCAAACGTGGCCTGCATGCTTCAGCTGACCAGAGCAAGGGACCTGTGACCAGCATGTATACAATGCATGCACACTGTGGCAGGGCCGACGATGCTGGCTGGCTAGTTCTTGAAAAGTGCATCCTCACAGATAGCTGTGACTTGTCCTTGCACCCAGATAACAAGCTGTGCAGATTTTCACTCGAAATTGCAGCAGGTAATAAAAAGTGGCCAACACTCTCCAATACCTAGCCTCACCCAATTACTACACCAATTACTGTATCAGTATAACAATCCTTTTGAACTGAAGGAAAAACGTGTCACAAAAACGCACTGATGATAGAAACAGCTGCATGACCTTAGCTTACCACGTGTGAGCCTTAGGTAGCAGTTCAGTTGATGCTTCAATCTGGTGAATAGTGAAGAGCCGGGGTTCATTAGCTCCAGTCGATCCTGCACAGAAGGCGAATATACAAATTTGGATGAATTTTGAAGCCACTTTAAGTTATTAAGTACATCTAAACATGGACTGCAGTAATAATGATTTTACCAATACTTAGAAAAGTAGTGGTCTATGAACATTGTGACACAAGACAGCATATACATGTACAATCCTGGCTGAGGACAAGGAGGATGGAAGAATCTCGACCTGTGGGCTGTCCCAAGGGTCGCATTTGCTCCTTGCCTTTCTCATGATTGGCGTGCTGGGATTTCCCTGCCATGTTTATATTAAGCCTCAATTTAAATAGAGAGACCTCAGAATGATTCTGGAAGTTAGTGTAGCACACAACATCTATACCTAGCTTCGGCATTGCTGCGTAATATATGCATCTGCTGGCAAATGTGTGCGTGCGTGCGTGCGTGCGTGTGTGCATGCGTGTGTCAATTCCAAAAGAAAGGTGTAAGCAACAGAGCACATCTCACACATAAAAAGACAAGAAGCGAAATGAAAATTACAACAGCAGCAATTGGCCAGTTCATCAGTCGACCACTGCCAGTCTGCACAGAAACTGAAGTGGAGAGAGTGAGAGAGAGAGTGAGAGAGAGAGAGAGAGAGAGAGAGAGCAAAAAACCTATAACACTAATACAAGCTAAGCCCAATCTGTTTCGGGACCTAATCAAGACAGAAGGGCTGTAAGACATGGCAGCGGGTCCCACGGCCCTACAAGGAAAAGCAAAATTCAAACTAACTTGAAAGACAGGCTTGCACCACATTATAACTGCAACTGCTCATATGCTGTCTCACGTGCGAAAATGTGTGTGTGTGTGTGTGCGTGCGTGCGTGCGTGAATGCGTGTGCACACATGCAAGCATGCTTTTCAGTTCAATAAAGTGTGCATGTGGTACTGCTACACAGATGCCAAAGCCAAACAGCATCCCCCCATTCACAAGTCAAACACTGTTAACAGTGTTTGAAATAGCAGGTGCCTGAGGCACCATTGGAGCCTCAGGAAGGACAACTGGAACCTAGAAGGAATGTCATAGGTGTCAAGGACAAAAAGAAAAAAAACAAATGACAGAAAGGAGAATAGAAAAGAATGTTACAGGCATGTAGAGGATTGTAATCTTCTGGCGCACATCCCTAACCCCAGCTGGATATGGCTTTGGCCTTTGGCGCACAAATTTTTCATCAATTTCGAGGACTGGTTTTGACCTTTAATAAAACAAAAGAAGCAAGACAACAGGATAACTTCCTAACCAAGAAGAAATAAACTAACTTCATGCATTGGCAGGCTCTCCTTCCTACAAATCATCAATGCTCGTATACAGGATGAAAAAAGGTTCATTCATAACCCAAGGTCTTACCTTGCAATGCAGAGAAGCCTTGAAGTGGCACACGAGAAGATCCTGTAACAAACTGAAGAAGTCTTGCTCGTTTCTCGTTGTCGAAAGATTCAACTGCCTAGGGTGGCAAAACGAAAGCCATACAAGCAAGATATCAGATGAAAAAAAGAAAACAGTTTTCAGCAACGAGAATTTTTAGCTGATCTTGCACCTTCTCAAAAAAACCAAAAAAAAACACCACAAACCAGATAAGCAGGACCAGCTCTTCTGGAACAGCCCAGAGAGCGAGGGAAGACAAGAGAAATAATGAGAACACCACCTTTGTAAACAGGTGGCTAGTTTCCACAAGCCGTTACCTGCCAAAACCACTGTACTAGTGGAGTCTTCCCATTGCAACGCTTGAGTCGTGTGTGCACCTTCCAATCATCAATGTCAATTTTACCAAGCCCGCCGATCACCAACTGAAGATGAGAATGGAGGAGACATTTAATGAAAGGAAATTTAAGTACAGCCTTAAATGTAAGCACTTTTGCCCTGGTTTTGTGTATTCTGCCATGAGCCAGAGAAATTAGCACATCATACAGGATGAATCATATAAAGATCACAGAATAGCCTCTGCCCCCTTTGAGCACCCTGTGTGGAAGGTTACAAAACAGAGTCCATATCGTAAGCTGCATTGAGGAACAAAACAAACTCGACCATAAGTCTGAATTGCTGCCAGGACGCAAGTCAGTGTCTGTGTGCATCCACACCATCAATACCTGGCTGGCTTGCCAAAGTGTCTCATTGACTAGAGGTGGTGTTCGCCCTTTGAAGATGGGGAGGGGGGGGGGGGCAGGGGCAAGTGGCTGCAGCGCAGCTATTCGAGGGCAAAGCCCGAGCATACTAGGGGGTATGCTCCCCCAAGGAAATTTTGAAAAACTTAGTCCCCCAAACGCATTTTGAGGTATTTTCAAGTTATTTTTAGAGCCCGTGTCATGTTGTGCACGACATGGACATCAGGCTGCTAGGAGCTTCATGAAAAACCTTCACTTTTTTGTGGGTGGTCACCCCCTTGCCCCTGTGTTGCTGCCACTGTTTACAACAAGTGCAAATGCTCAGAACAACAAACACACAGCACATTCCTACACACCAAAAACCAAAATAACCACACATTTTTGTATCTTATTCACCTCCAATTCTCTCTCATCAAAGACTTGCAGCAGATGTTGTGGGATAAGTTCATTGAAGCCTTTCTTCAGAGCACGGAGCTGCGGCTCTATGCCATGACGAAACCTCCACTGGATATATAACCTGCAGAAATAATGCATGAATACACATGCATTACATTACTGTCTATAACACTAAACTGAAAAAGGGTGATCAACAAGACAGGTGAGCCTGCCGCCAATTTTCCCATTCCTCACCGAATGTACTCCTTCTTGTTCCTCTCAGTGACCACAATATCCTTGCCACCGGGCTGAAGTTCGACCGTCTTCTTCTCACCAAATGAGTCGTAATCGACAGTAAACGTTGTGTCGATGTGCTCCGTGATGTCATTTTCGCTGAAAGGACAAAGACAAGAAAAATAATCAGCTGCTTTCATAGAGAGCCAACTGCGCATTGTGCTCAAGAACTGGTTAAATGTGAGGCTCAAAGGATACCCAGAAACATCAACGGACAAGTCAATTATGGAGATCAGAACCACTGCTGGAGCAATTGACAAAGGGTGTGAGAGTACAGCACAATTTGCACAAACCTATATTGGACTTCACAGATCCTGACTAGGTAGTCATAACATGAAGAGAAATTCCCAGCATACTAGTCACAAGAAACTTCTCTCA
This sequence comes from Nicola tetela, assembly GCA_028565695.1. Taxonomy (NCBI): domain Eukaryota; kingdom Metazoa; phylum Porifera; class Calcarea; order Clathrinida; family Clathrinidae; genus Nicola; species Nicola tetela. The sequence continues at coordinate 19,576 of JAOWAW010094434.1, forward strand.
TGAGACAAAACTGTTTCTTGTGACTGGTGTGCTGGGAAATCCTCTTCATGTTGCACAAACCTGTTGTTAACCTGACTGAAGGGGAATAACACTTACAGCATCCATTTCAGACTCTGATAGTACTCAGGATCAACTGACTCAAGGTCATCAAGAGTATTTGGCTTGTCAAGGAATTGCTGTCAAGGAGAGGGAGACAAAGAAAGCCAGTAAGCGATAAAGGGAGCCCACACTACAAGAGATGAGAACAGCCTCTTCCAGCAGAGCATAAACAAAATAAAGCGACAAAAAACTGATTAGGATTCATTTCTACAATCTTTACAAGGAACTTCAGCTTAAGATAGTAATTCCCACAGCCAGCTACAGAAGAAAAATTTACAAAATCGTGTTGGTAAGCGTGAGTTTTACAAGGTTGCATTTTTACTTTGCTGGGTGATTGTTTCACAAGATAAAATCTGACAACAAAAGTTTTCCTACAAGACACATCAGCAGCCAACAATGACTACCTTGTAGAGGGGCATGGTAAAACCACCATCAATGTAGTGTGAGTGAAATACTGCAAGAAAAAAAGGGAAAAAAATCCTTTCTGATGTCTGCTGCTTCAAAAATCATTCTCAGACTGCAATGATCAGTGTATATAAATAGATGTAATGACACCATTCCACACGGTAGGGTACCTATGACACAATCTGCAAATCACCAGCACAGTCCAGTTTCCACAGAGAGAGTTACACAAGTAGCTCATTTTGGATTCTCTTTGGGTACATGAAGTTCCAAAAGAGTGGAGCATTGCTACGTATTGCCTTACAATACCCTGGAATACGCAGTTAGAAAGGCACATTGTAATATAGTGTATCCATTGCAAAGACCTCGCAATAGGTTTGTCTAACTGCACACTGGGAGCCTTGCAAGTGCCACACAGCTTGTTAGTTATTTAGGAGGCATATAATTGAAGAACTATATGGAGCTGGGGTACAGGGTTGGAAGAATAATGTGGAAATATCCTGCTGTATAAGAAGAAGCTGGTTGAGTTTGCTGAGAATACTTGCCTGCCATGCCAATTACGCGACCAACAAAGTGGAAATATGTAAGGTGTTCCTGGAGAGACAGAAGAACATACATCACCATTTTTTCACAGACTTTGAGAGTGAAAAAGGAACAAAAACACACAACACACATAATCACCCTAAAAGTCATTTGACATTCATTGTGAGGTAAAATAGGCTACAATCAAAGTAAATGGCCAGTTACTGAAGATAATCCATTGACATTGAACAATTACATCGTACTGGGAGGCAGTCACATTTTATACAACTCTGCCCACACAACAAAGAGACAGGATGGCAATTTTTGTTCAATAATCGTATCAATGTTGAAAACATGGCTGGCACCCCCTCTTTGGAATCTTTTACACAGCAATCCGCCAGCCATTCACAATGTATGGGCTGCGTCCAGTGGCTCTTGTGTGTAGTCAGCAACGTTGGCCAGTCATGCAACTTTAGATTGTTCATTCACCTTAATGCTAGTCGCCATAGAAACAAACCATAGCGCCACAGAAAGAAGTTGCAAGCTTTCCAATGGTGGGTTGTTTGCGGAGATCCGACTTTTGACTGCTGTTCCAGCTTTGTTTGAAGCTGTCTGTCCCTGTGGGTGGTTGTCTGTCCCTGCCAGTGGGGGCTATTAGGGTTTCTATGCGGCATGGAATTCAGTATTTCCTGCAATGTGTTCTTGCTTTGCTGTGGACGTTTGTTGTCGACAGGCCCGTCAAACAGTTGTTTCATTGTCACTGGCGACTCAAATAATCCTGATTGTTGCTCTTAGTGAGGTTTTAAGCTAGACAGGAGTGTTTCATTTGGGAAGGGTGCAGCAGTGTGGAGGGTTCTTTGCTCAATCCGCGAGACATGCAAAGGGCTCTTGTTTGTGCTGCATGCGAGGAACACTGATGATGCTCTTCTTCAGTTTCATTCTCGACTTCAATTACAGTTGCTGGATGAATGATCACAGCAGCAGTACATGAGCTATTGCTGCGCTTACTGAGCGAGGTCGGTGAAGACGTAGAAGATCATGTACGGGCTGTTCACCAAGTGAAAGGCCCACAATTGTTTTGGATTTCGTCACAAGAGTGTCTGCTCTAAGCTCGATGTGTCTGTCTGGCAAGAAAGGCTTTGGTGAGGGAGCTTGCAGCACAGATGTATCAATGGTCACCATTTTGGTCGCATCAACTGTCGTGTGGACGAGGCACCATCCTCAATGCGTAGACCGCCCACTGTGTCCAACTGGGGGTGAAACGGCCATAGGGGATCCTGGGAGGTGATTATGTTTATACTACTCTGCCCACACCACAAAGAAACCGGATGTCATTTTTGTTGAACGATTGTATCCATGTTGAAAACATCGTTGGCACTCCCTCTTTGGAAACTTTTAAAAGCTCCAAATTCTTCCAACTTTCCCCCATATCAGTCAAGAGTTCGTCATAAGAGACACTGACTTTCAGAACAGCTTCTAAAAATGTTGCCCTATGAGAAATGGCGGTTGAAAATTCAAATTTTCAAAAATTTTAATGCTCAAGCACCTTCGTGTAATTGCCTATCAAGTTGATTTTTGATACAAGTCTGGCATTGGACCCATTCAAAAAAGGCACAAGACTTCCTCAAAATATATTGTATCTAGAAATTGCCAAACCACACATCAATCCCTTGGAATAGGGTGCCACCCCTAATCATGCAGGTAGAGGCAACGTTTTGAATCAAGAACTGATGTGGTTTAGGATACATGCATGACTTTACAACACATTCACTGGTATTGGTAACAACAACTCACTGGTGGTGCTTACTTACGGGGTTCACTCCAGATTCAGCGTTTATTTGTAGTGTGTACATGTCATTGCGAGAGTACTGGAAGAGGCCGTAGTAAGGGTTGAGCATTTCATGAGAAAGCAAGTAGATCCACTCCCTGGGTACAAAATAAAATTACAAAACCAGTATAACATCATCACCTGTTATCAGTTGCATGGGGTAATTCCCTTTATGAAGCAGTAGGGCATCATGATGACATCACAGTATTTTTGAAGTCATGGAAGTCAGTGTGCAATCAAAAGAGTTCCCATGATGAACTGACCTTTCAGTGACTGCGCATGTCAGAACAAACGAGAGAAAGTGAGAGAAAGTAGGCAATAGGGAGAGCAAGCAGGACATTTTTTCAAGTCAAAGCAAGTGAGAAAGGGAGACAAGGAAGAGATAGATAGAAAAATAGATAGATAGTGATTGATAGCAAGGCAGCAAAGGCAAGCAATTAAATCCATGGACATATCTATAGGCATCACTATGCGCTGAAATCCAGAGTGCAATGCTAATATAAGCATTGCATACCGGCATAGTATTAAAGACAATACAAACAGGTCAACCGTTGCTATAACAACTCTCGGTAGTATGTAAACCTTGTTAGTACGTAATTTTCAGCTTTCCCCCGATAGGCAGCCATATATTTTGCATGCATGGTCAATTTGTTAATACACAATTTGTTACAACGTAAAGTTTCATTGAAACATAATAAATCTAGCCTCCAACTGACCACCCTGCCCTCATTTACTACGTAACCTCTCTGATATGCGCACCTATGACAGGCTGATTAGTACATGCCAGGTAAATCCTGGGCCAAGAGCTGTGTAGCACCTTGGGGTAATAATCTACAGGAAGTCGTTGGTGCCAAGAAGTTGGCTCTGCTCAGATCAGGATCATGCAAAAACAGCTGCACTGAGTAGTTTAGAGCCAGTTTGCACACCTACTAGTGCCTGCAGGCACAAACAACAATAGATGAGACAGTGTAGCATTTACTTGGCATGATGAAATGTGATCATGACATTATCAGGTGACGGTCTGGTCCCAACAGCGCTGACAGTGTAGGAATGGCTAGTAGCTCGCACTTTCGTCAGTTAACATTATTGACCACGATCAATAGGACATTTTTGAGGTTGGTAGTCCCCAGAGCTGATGTTATAACAAGGGTTGCACGACCCTTACACTTATGCACTTCCCTCGAAAATGCATAAAAATGAGCAATTGATTGCTTTTTACCTTCATTAATAGGTAATTTCTTTAGTATGCAACCATTGTCAGTAAGATTTTTTTCTGTTTCCCAAGCAGTACATCCTAATGAGGGTTGACCTGCACATGATAGATACACTGTACATGCAGTGAAACCTGTTCTTACAACCACATGAGAATTAACGTAAAGTTCCTTGGGTGGTTGTAATTCTCAGGTTTCACTGTACGTAAACACACCACTTTCTCCTCTCATCACCTTGCAATGCCACCATAGTCCAAACCATCTTCTCCACGAAACTTAACCATCAGTCGTTTTCTCAAATTGACTGGCCGCATGCGCATAATTTGTCGGTACGACTCCTGTGCATCATGCAACAAAGTTAGGTGTAAGAGAGAGTGAGAAACACTATCAAATTTAAGAACAGAGAGAGAAAAACATTCTTTTTCTGATAAAAATGGAAGCACAGGCCACAGGCATGCAAACTTTATTTCACACTTGACACACTGCATGCAACTCTGGTTCGCACTTTATTTCCCTCACTCTGTCATCGTATCCACCATTCTACAATGCAAAAAATTTCACAGATTTAGCACACCGTCACATTAAGAAGAAGACAAATTTCCTTGTCAAACACAACAGTGCATACAGGTGAGTGGTTACCTCAAATATGCCTTCACGTGACACTTCTAGTCGGCAATGGCCAGTTGGTGGTTGAAGAGGAGCAAGATCAGCTCGCAATGACTTCAATTTCTGAACAAGATCTCGTTTTGATGGAAGATTCGCTGCCAATGGGTGAATGCTGAATGAGCAACAAAAAATTAGCAGAGATAAAAAGAAGCACGTGAGAGATGAACACCCTCAGCACAATGGTATAAGCAACCATACCCTTCTGTACTCCCTTGTCTGTCTTACAACTGATGAAGCCAGAGGCATTTCTGGCAAAATGTCTCACGAAAATAGATTTTTCTTAGTAATGTGCTAGGAAATTAATCCTCTTCATGTTATGACTACAAAGTCAGGATCTCTCAAGTCCTGTGCAAGAGATGTCCTCTTGTACTCAATAAAAACTGAAAGGCTGCCCTCCTTCTCCTTTCTCAACAAACACACATAACACGCTATAAAATAAGCAATCTTCACTCAGAAATGACAGCACCCAGAGCACAACCATGAGACAAAGAGAGGTTCTTTAATCAGAGGAGAAAGACACAGCATGATGAATGAAACAGAAGAAGAACAGCTGTCAAGAAAGAAAGACAGGACCACAAAGACAACAGCTGCACAAGCACAGTCAAAAATATTGTATCATTCACGAAAAAGTTTATTTTCAATTTCTTTTTCTTTTTGTTCAGCCAGCAAAAGTCACTAACTTACTCTGGTGAAGGAGCTGCCTTCTTATCTTCAACAGCTACTGTTGAGAAGTTGGCAGTGAGGCGAGGGTCTAACAAATGAAGGAAAAGCATGAACAGTTCATTATGACTCCAACTGCAATTACATTCAACCAAAACATGTTATACCACTGACAATTCTTAAACAATCAGCATACCGGTAAATTGTGTTGTTTTTCGTTTGTGATCAACGTAGTAAACACGGCCGACAGATGTCTTTCGCATCTCCCACCCATCCGGTAGAGGACCTAGTTCACTCTCATCCACAGAAGCATTCCTAAGGGAAATCCAAAGAAATAAATGTAAATAGAACGGGAAAAATAAACAGAACACTTTGCTAAATGAACAAACCAAACAGAGCAATCAAGCCCCAGATTATCTGGAATTCTTGTATACATTTCTTACCGTGGTATCCGTGGGTGATGCCATGTACTTAGACCTGTCACTCGATGGACGAAGTACACTTGCCCTTGCTCAGTGATGCGCTGGTCTGGGTGGAAACAACAAAAACACAATTATTGTTCCACTTACAACAAACCGTCAATTCAGAAACCTAATTGCCCAAACACTAAATATCACAGAGATGCACAGAATTCAAGTTGTTATATATGCTCTTCTCTTTGCTTGGCAGTTAATCAATCCTGTCATAATCAACACATCCTCTTGCTCACTCTCACCATATCCAGAAAGAAGGTTGTCACTATGAAGACCGCCCCTATCCATGTACTGTCGGTGTCGTGATGAGTCGTGATTGCGGTGACGGAAGCGCTGCGATCCTCCACCAACATGCACGGTTTCCATGTGCCTCATCCTGCCACTTGTTGCTGTGGTTAGAGCGGGTCTTGTTCCGCTACTTCTGACAGAACTTGATGAAGCAGTAAGTGAAGGGTGTGCCACTCTTTCATGCTGTTCGGTTTTAACCGCATTAGCACTTGAATCCACTCCATTGCAAACATGCTGTGAAGGTGGGCAATGTTTGGCCTCTGATGAGCATACACAAACCAAATCATGATTATCAAGATGTTAAAAGGCCAGCTTACCTCACACCCAGGCAAGCGCCTGCTTACCAGCTTTGGCTTGCGATGGTGTTGGGAGGTCATTAGCTGATGCTGTTGCCAGTCCATATGGTGTAGACGCATTGGGCGTGACGAGAACAGGTTCACCATTTGGAGTGGCTACAGCTGACAAACTTACAGAGCTGGATGGTAATGAAGGTGGAGAGTGGACATCATATGCTGACCTGCAAAGAAAGAAGAAAATATAACAATTGTGGATAAAGCATGAAAGGGGCACAGGGTTGGGAAAGAAATAAGAGAGACTACAAAAGTGCCAAAAAGCAAAAGGTAGAGAAAAAATTAGGAAAACCTGAGCATGCTCAGTGACATGTATATACCATAAAGTCCTGTCCAAAAGCCAGACTTATTTCACATTGAGCTGATTTTGGAAGCAGGCTATTCAACACAGGATTACATGCAAGACAGGCATGACAATTTGATGCCATGACTCACAATGAGTGCATGTGTCATGATCATATATCATGTGTTGTGATTGAAGCACGGCTTGTACATGCGAGGGGCTTACGTGCACAAAAGAAATTTGTTTTTTAGCTTGTGCATGCGATGGGCTTATACACAACCTAGGCTTATGGACGCAACATTACAGTAATATTCATGGCCCATGGCAGCAAGCAGGTTAAGTGGCCCTGCCACCACACACATTTTGATATGAAGAAAGTAATTTCTGTTGGAAACTCAGTGTTTGAAATTGCGGGTGCCCTAGGTGCCATTGGCACCTAAAGAAGGACAATTGGTGCCTAGAAAAAATTACTTAGGTACCAAGGAAAACAAAAGAAAAATGAAAAAGCAAAAGGAGAAAAGGAAGAATGCTGTGTAAAAGTGCTAAAATGTCCAAATTCTTTTTGTACAATGCCCCAAACTGGGCCCCAGCTGGATTTGGGTTTGGCTTTTGGGGAATAAGAATTTTCAACAATTTCAACACTGGAACTACAGATTCAAAAGTACTCTTTTAACATGATATGAATTGAAGAACTGATCGTGACAAAAACAGAGAGAGAGAGAGAGAGAGAGAGAGAGAGAGAGAGATAGAGAGAGAGAGAGATAGAGAGAGAGAGAGAGAGAGAGAGAGAAAGAGAGAGATAGAGAGAGAGAAAGAGAGAGAGAGAGGTAGAGAGAGAGTCAACAAAACATGTAGCAATCCAAACTAACAATAATACATACTGAGATTGTACGTGTGTGTGTTTGTGTGCGTGTGCGCATGCGTATGTGTGTGTACATACTGGGTGGGTCTGTCCCATTGAGTGACACGCGTCACATGGTTGATGTAGTAAAGGCGACCAGTTGTTGTACGTCTTTCTTCCCACCTAATACAAACAGACATCCACTTCCAGAATGACACACTAACACAAACAGACATCCACTTCCAGAACGACACACTAACACAAACAGACATCCACTTCCAGAACGACACACTAACACAAACAGACATCCGCTTTCAGAATGACACACTAACACAAACAGACATCCGCTTCCAGAACAACACACTAACACAAACAGACATCCGCGTCCAGAATGACACACTAACACAAACAGACATCCGCTTCCAGAATGACACACTAACACAAACAGACATCCGCTTCCAGAATGACACACTAACACAAACAGACATCCGCTTCCAG